>CM032642.1:8413696-8565843 GCA_019097785.1 Fraxinus excelsior
CAGCTGAAACTCCAACGGTTTGAATTTTTTAACGGCTATATTCACACTTCGGTCGACTAAAATTGATCAACTGAAACTTCCTGATTTTCAATATTTTGATCTATAAATACCCGTCTCTTTTGCATTCAATTCTAACAACTTACAAGAGCAATTCAGAGAACATATTTATTGAAATCATTGAGCTTACTTGATTTTACATCCTATTTCATTTATTAAAAAGAATTTCTTGATTGATAAACCTAATTTCATCTATCTCATCAAGAATTCTATTTTGTAAAGAAATTTTCTCAATCTCATCTATTTTTTATTCTTGATAGAAGTTTTCTTTATCAACACTTGTATTGAAATGTAAATCTCTCTTCATTCTTAACTTGTATTATTTGTTGAGAGATCATAAGGTTGAAAACTTTGATACAAAATACAAACTATTTCATTATCCATTATTCATCAAAGTTTACATCATAAACACTTGAGTTTATTATTTTCTATTTATTGAAGTGTTAACATATCTCTCTAATACTTAACTTGATTATATCATTTGTTAAGAAAGTTCTTTCAATTGTAAAATTATCACTTACGTTTTGGTGGTTTCGAGAGCCTTTTGAAAACTCGATTGTTGTTAAAGATATGTGCTCCTTGTCGTAAGTCACCGAAGGATAAGTGCTCTTTTTGTAAGTCACTTAAAGATAAGTGCTCCTTGTTGTAAGTCACCTAAGGATCGATACTCCTTGTTTGTAAGTTACCATTATAGTGCATTTGGCATTGCTCGTGAATGAGAGTTTGGTAACGGGGACATAGAACATATTGTGTATCGAACCCCATTAAATTCGTTTGTTATCTTTACGTTATTGTACTTTACTTTAAATTGTTATTTATATTATGCTACATCCATACTTGAATTTGCATATTTACATCTCATATTACACTTTGCATTTATATATTGTGTATTAAATAAGTTTGAAACTAATTGTCGAAAAAGTTTCAAAAACCAATTCACCCCCATCTTAGTTAGTTATTCTTGGGTTATCAATTGGTATCAGAGCATATGTGCTCATTTTAAAAGATTTTACCATCTTGTGTTATGGGTAATCTTAATATTGAGAGACATTCTACAAATCGTCCTCCTTTGTTTGATGGTACACATTATAATTATTGAAAAACTAGAATGATGATTTATATCCAATCAATCGATTATAATGTTTGGGAGGTTATTGGATTTGGTCTTCATAAGCTTACTAAGGTGATTAAAGTTGATGAAAAACTGGACCAAATTATTTCAAAACCTAGAGAAGAATATGATGAGAATGATAAAACCAACTTGTCTTTCAATGCAAAAGTCAAAAATCTTCTTTATTGTGCTTTAAATACAAATAAATTTAATCGTATTAGCACATGTGATTCCGCATATGATATTTGACATGCATTAGAAATCACACACATGGGAACAAACAAAGTGAAAGAAACTAAGATAAATATCTTGTTTAAAAATTTTGAAAACTTCTTTATGAAAGAAGATGAACCCATTGCTAGCATGATTACTCGATTCATTGGTGTTGTCAATGGCCTTAAAGATTTTGATCGAAAATTTACTAATGGTGAACTTGTAGCAAAATTCTTAGGTCTTTCTCTGAAGATTGGGACTCATTAAGGATGTTGATAGAGAACACAACATATGTCAACACATATCCTTTGGAGAGCTCTATGGAACTTTGATAAATTATAAGCTAAATCATGACGAAACAAAGGAGAAATCTAGAAAAGTAAAAGAGGGAGAAAAAAAGAAGGATTCTCCTAGAACACAAATTGCTTTGAAATCATAAAATGATGAATAAACCTCAAACTCAAACAAGAGTGATCAGGACCTTGATGATCTTGTTCTCCTTGTCAAAACGTGGAGAGACTTTGGCAACAACCGTTGATTCCAAAAGAAAGAAGACAAAGGAGAGGAAAAGAACAAGAAAGTTGTATGTTATGATTGTGACAAACCCGGTCACAAGAGAACTGAATATTCCAACAAGAGAAAACTCTTCAAGAAGAAAGCTCTAAAAGCCACTTGAGATGAATGCGATGATGAATAAGAAGAAAATGAAAGTCAAGATGAAGTTACAAATATGTGATTCATGACCATTGATGATGAGGTAAACACAAATGACACTCCCTCTTATGATGAACTATCTACTTTATATGATGAAATCATTGGAGCTTTTGAAAAACTTGCTCTCAAACATTCTACTCTAAAAAAGAAACACATTTTATTAAAAAAATGAGACCAAAAAGATTTTAGAGACTTAAAAGGATTTTGAGAAAAAAAAAAAATATGATCATAAATCCCTAATCAAAGAAAATATTTCTCTAAAAGAAAAGGTCCTAGATTTAACTAACATTGTGCATAAATTCACTCAAGGGAAGAATTTTTTTTTATTTAATGCTTGGGAAACAAAATTTTTTTTTTGATAGATGATGAATTGGATACAAACCTTCTCTAAAGTAAAAATCTCTTAAAAACATATTTGTCAAAGCGTCTAACACCACATGTAGCTTTTGTAATAAATTTGGACATGTAGCTTTTAATTGCTTAATCAAAAATAAATTACACTTTCAAAGAAATAAGTGGGTTCAAGGGTCCACTAGCACTAACTATCAAGGACCTAAAGTTAAATGGGTACCAAGATAAAAAAAAAAAAAAAAAAATTGAATCAATTCTTGTAGGTATCTTTAAGGATAAAGAGCAATTGGTTCTTAGATAGTGGTTGTTCAAAACACATGACCGGAGACAAAACATTATTGTCAAACTTCAAAAGGAAAGATGGGGGTCTGTCATATTTGGAGATAATGCCAAAGGAAGAATTATGGGCATTGAAAATATTGGTAATCATTCATCTCCTTCTATTGAAAACGTTTTGTTAGTAGATAATCTCAACATAATTTGCTAAGTATTAGTCAACTATATAATAAAGGTTATCATATCAAATTTGATTCTTCAAAATGCCTTACTAAGGATGTTACATCGAAAGAGACATTGTTCATAGGAAGCCGAAGTAAAGATGTTTATGTCATTAATATTGAATTTGAAAAAAAAATTAAAATGTTTGTCAAGTTTTAAAGATGATACTTGGTTATGGCATAGAGGATTAGGCCATGTTAGTATGGACCAATTTCAAAAATCTCAAAAACGTTGTTTTGTTATAGGTCTACCAAATTTGAAATTTGAAAATGATAAAATTTGTGATGCTTGTCAATTTGGAAAACAAACAAAAACTACATTCAAAACTAAGCAATTTTCTTCAACCACGAAACCTTTACAACTTCTTCACATGGATCTCTTTGGACCTTCGAAAACCGCAAGTTTAAGTGATAAGCACTATGCATTTGTCATAGTTGATGACTTCTCAAGATTTACTTGAGTTTTATATTTTAACTTGAGAAATGAAGCTTTAAAAGTATTCAAATATTTTTGTAAAAAGGTTCAAAATGAAAAAGGATATTCCATCACATCCATTAGAAGCGATTAAGGTGGAGAATTTGATAATATTGCTTTTGATGATTTTTGTTAAGAAAATAGTTATGAACATAATTTTTCGGCTCGTAGAACTTCTCAATAAAATGGTGTAGTAGAAAGAAAGAATCGCACATTGCAAGAAATGGCTAGGACCATGTTAAATGAAAACAGTTTACCTACATATTTTTGGGCCGAAGCCGTTAACACCGCTTTCTACATTATGAATAGAGTTTTGGTAAGTCGAAAAAACACCAAAACTCCATATGAGTTTTGGAAAAATAGAGTTCCCAACATTAGTTATTTTAAAGTTTTTGGTTGCAAATGTTTTATACTAAATACAAAAGAAAATTTGGGAAATTTTGATTCAAAATTCGATGTTGGAATCTTCCTTGGATATTCATCTACTAGCAAAGCTTATCGAGTTTTCAACAAAAGAACTCTAGTAGCGGAAGAATCCATGCATGTTACATTTGATGAAACTAATTCTCTTGATCAAGAGAAAGGTATTGATGTAGGTTTGGAAATTTCTTTTGAGTAAATGAACATTCAAGATCAAAACAAGTAAGATCCAAAAGATGTTGAAGTTAAAGATTTGGAAGCACAAATTTCTCAACAAGGAGAATGAGAATCTCCCAAAAATCAAGATGATTCAACACTTTCCATTGAATGGAAGTTTGTTCCCTCTCATTCAAAATGGAAGTTTGATCCTTCCAAAGGAATAAGTACTAGGAATTCTACCAAAGGTTTTCTAAATAAATGCGCTTTCATTTCTCAAATTGAACCAAAAGATTTCAAAGAAGCCGAATTTGATGAGTTTTAGGTTTTTAGCAATGCAAGAAAACTAAATCAATTTGAAAGAAATCATGTTTGGGATTTAGTTGATAGACCAAATGATCAAACCGTTATTGGTACGAAATGGGTTTTTCGAAACAAACGAGATGAAAATTGTATAGTTGTGTGTAATAAGACTAGATTAGTGGCCCAAGGTTACAATCAAGAAGAAGGTATATATTTCGAAGAAACCTTTGCACCGGTTACTAGAGTAAAATATATTCGCATGTTTCTTGCTTTTGCTTGCCATAAAAGTTTTACTCTCTATCAAATGGATGTAAAAAGTGCATTTTTAAACAGTTTTATTCAAGAAAAAGTTTGTGTTGAGCAACCTCCCGATTTCAAAAATCACAAATTTCCTGAAAAAGTGTTTAAACTTAGAAAAGCCATATATGGTTTGAAACAAGCTCCTAGAGCTTGGTATGAAAGATTGATAAACTTATCTCAAATGGTTTTCAAACGGGAAATGCAGATACTATACTTTTTATCAAAACCAAAAAGGATGACGTGATTGTTGTACAAATTTACGTTGATGATATTATTTTTGGTGCAATTAATATTTCCCTTTGTGAAGAGTTTTCAAAGTGTATGAGCAAGGAATTCGAAATGAGTATGATGAAAGAACTAAAGTTCTTCGTTGGCCTTCAAATCAAACAAACTAATGAAAGCATCTTCATTAGTCAAACAAAGTACATCATAAACATGCTCAAGAAATTCCATTTTGAAAACTTGAAGCCGATGAATACTCCAATAAGTTCATCAATCAAATTGGATAAAGATGAGCACGACACTTCAATCGACGTAACAAAATATCAGGTATTATTGGATCTCTTTTTTATTTAACTGCTAATAGACCCGATATCCTGTTTAGTGTTTGTTTATGTGCTAGATTTCAATCCAATTCTAAAGAATCACATCTAAGTGACTTAAAACAAATTTTTAGATATCTATGTGGTACTAGAACTTTAGGACTTTGGTATCCTAAGGGCACGCACATTGACCTTATTAGCTATTCGGATGCCGATTGGGCGGGCTGCACAATTGATCGAAAAAGCACAAGTGGAACTTGTCGCTTTCTGGGCTTTGCCCTTGTATCATGATTTAGCAAGAAACAAAATTTCGTTGCACTATCAACCGCCGAAGCCGAATATATCTCGACCGCTAGTTGTTATGCTCAAGTTCTTTGGATGAAACAAATCCTTAGTGATTATCATTTAACTTTTGAACATACTCATATTATGTGTGATAACACTAGTGCTATAAATTTGTCTAAAAATCCCATCTTGCACTCTCGCACCAAACATATTGAAATTTAACATCATTTTCTTAGAGATCATGTGCAAAAAGGTGATATTTATTTAGAATTTGTTAGTACAAATAAACAATTGACCAACATTCTTGCTAAACCTCTAGCTCTCGATAGATTTTCATATATTAGAAGATGATTGGGTATTATTGATGAATCTGAAATTTGAGGCTAAATTTATTCTATATAGATGATTAAATCGAAATGACTTGTGAATTCCTACTTTATAGTAGTTCGATTGACCCATTGATCGACTGAAAGTCTGAAACAATGATATTCGGTCGACCATATGATCAACCGGTAAGCTTTTGAAAAGTTTGGTAAGATAGCACAAAATCAGTAAGCATATATAAAATCACGTAAGCTATGTTTCGGTCGACCCACTGGTCAACTGAAACAATTGTTCGGTCGACCAGTTGTACGACTGAAACTTATATTTCGATCGACCATCAGTAAACTAAAACATACTGCATCCCCATGTATAAAAATTCTACAGAGTTTCGATCGATCAAAAGTAGTCCAGTCGATCGAAATTGTCAGGCTCTGTGATTTTATCTCCTTCTCCTCCCTTCAAATCATGCAAATCTCACCATTTTCATTCAAATAACTTCAGAATTTCAACAAATCAACAGCACTCATCAAACATTCATATCAAATTTCAATGTTTTCCTCCATTTTTATTGAATATTCGAAAACCTAGGTTTTTGCTTCAACGCTTGAAAATCTTAATTTTTTCTTCAAAAAGTCCTTGCAAAACCCCTCAAATCACTTACCCACTTCAAACATTTGTATCCCATTAATTCACTCATTTTTCTCACCAAAAATTTTGAAAAATCAAAAATCTCTCTTACTCGTGTTGATATCATCTGAATCGACTATGCCACCAAAGAAGAAATCGAAGAAGGGAGAAGCAAGCTCGTCCAATGTTGAAGTTGACACACTTTTGCCCGACTGTTTCACCAATTGTTCTATTCTAATTGGTAAGTCTATTGATTTCTTTGAATTCTATCTCCAAGCTCCATCGTTTAGGATAGAAGAATATTTTGAGGGTATTGTGTGGAAAAATGTAGTCTCTATCTCCGAAAATGCCTACCCTAGGTTAATTCGTGAATTTTATCAAAATCTCTATTTTTATTCACACCATGTAACTTCCATTATCAAAGAAAAATGAATTACCTTCGATAGGGATACCATTCGGGAAATCATTGGGTTAGAAGAATGTGAAAACTATGCTTACGTCCAAAACTATCCCGTTAGGTTTGAGGGCTATAATGAACTTGAAGCTTGTTGTCGTGTCACCAACCGACCATTAACCACCAAAATGACCTTGAACCTAAACCATCTTACTATCCCATGCAAAATTCTTCATCGTGCAATTGCAAATATTGTCGTCCCTAGAAGTGGCCACTTCGAAGAAGTTCATCACCTTAACCTATTTATTCTTGATTCACTTCTTGTTGGTCGTCAATTGATTTCTCCTACTTCTTCTTGAAACACATTCGGCATCTCTACTCATCTCCTAGAGTCATAGGCCTACCTTGTGGCATGCTTCTTACTAAAATTTTTCAACACTTCAATGTGTCATTAGACGATGAGCCTATTCTTAAACCAAAACACACCGATATCATTAACATTAACACCCTTGAACGCATGAAAATCGTTAAAAGATGACAGGCAATGGGTGTGTCATACTCAAGGCTTTGACAATACCTCGGGACGTACTACTTGGCCATTCACCGAAGAAGAGACGGAAGAGGAAATGGGTGTTGGTGATGATGGTGATGATTCACCACGACCGAGACATGGGCCTACTACTCCACAAGTTGCACCTACCCCCGGCCGGTATATGTCCGAAGATCAATTCAACATCCTACAAGGTCGAATTGATTCCCTTGTTACTACCGTCAATAGCCGAATGGATGTACTTGAACAAAGGATGGAGCAAATGAGCTTATCACAAGAGACCTTCTTTACACACATGTACTCCATTTATCCTTGAGGAGCTCCTCCATCTGTGGAAGATTGAATCGTTCTTTTTTGTCCTGTTTTCATTTTTGAACTTATATTTAGTTTCATGTCATGACCTATGATCAATTGTTTTTTCTTCTTTCATTGTACCTATGCCTTGATTATGGGGAAAGGTTCTCTTAACTTCATAGTCCCCCTTCTTTTTGATGATGACAAATGGGGAAAAGGAAATGTGATTTATTTCTATGAATTACGATGACTTCTAATGTGATTTATTTTAATGAATTGTGAATTCTATTATTCCTATGAATTATGATGACTTCTAATGTGATTTTTTTAAATGAATTGTGGAAATGCATGTCTTTAAATATTATGATATGGAAAATGACATAAACACAAACTTGGTTTCCATTAATGTGTAAAAGATAGGGGGAATATCTTGTATATTTCTACAAATCACCACAAATAACATATTATTTGTCATAATTAAAAATGGGGGAATTGTTGACATATGATTCAATAAAGCTCCACTTTTTTTTTATTATAACAAACAATATACTTATTTCTAACAAGTCTTGTTTCTTGAGTTTTTTCATGAATAAATCTTTTTAAGCATTCAAATGCTCAAATCCTCATCCATTGAAGAACAAATAATCAAAAGATACTCGAAGAGAACCAGAACTGTGAAGATTAGAGTTTAGAAGTTGTTTATCAAAACTTCAATATATATGTAAATGTATTAACTTATCGATTTTTAGCAAGTACATAAAGCTCAAACTATTTTTTATAATTCATCACTTGCATAAAAATGTTTTTGTTATAAAAATGATTTTGTAAAAATGAACATTTTGATATAGAAAGTTAAATTCCAAAATTCGTATACTGCGGTTGACCGAAGCATACACCGGTCGACAAAAAACTGGTTGCTTACCGGATTTGCAAGTACTTACAGGTTTTGCTGAAAGCTTACCTTTTTACATGATACTCACCGGATTTCAAAATCTATATACTTCGGTCGATCGAAGTATAAACCGGTCGACCGATCTGCTCGACCGAAGTGTCAGCTGAAACTCCAACAGTTTGAGTTTTACAACAGCTATATTCATATTTCGGTCGACTGAAATTGATCAATCGAAACTTTCTGATTTTCAATCTTTTGATCTATAAATAGTCATATCTTTTGCATTCAATTCTAACAACTTACAAGAGAAATTAAGAGAGCATGTTTATTGAAAATCATTGAGCTTACTTGATTTTACATCATATTTCATTTATTAAAAAGAATTTCTTGATTCATCAACCTAATTTCATTTATCTCATCAAGAATTCTATTTTGCAAAAGAAATTTTCTCAATCTCACATATTCTTTATTCTTGATAGAAGTTTTCTTTGCCAACACTTATATTGAAGTGTAAATCTCTCTTCATATTTAACTTGTATTATTTGTTAAGAGATATTATAAAGTTGAAAACTTTGATACAAAATACAAACTATTTTATTATCCACTATTCGTCAAAGTTTACATCATAAACACTTGAGATTTATTATTTGCTATCTATTGAAATGTTAACCTAACTCTCTTATACTTAACTTGATTATATCATTTGTTAATAGAGTTCTTTCAATTGTTAAATTATCACTTACATTTTGGTGATTTCGAGAGCCTTTAGAAAATATGATTATTGTTAAGAATATGTGCTCATTGTCGTAAGTCACCTAAGGATAAGTGCTCATTGTTGTAAGTCACTTAAAGATAAGTGCTCCTTGTTGTAAGTCACATAAGGATCGGTACTCATTGTTTGTAAGTTACCATTATAGTGCATTTGACATTGCTCGTGACGGAGAGCTAGGTAACGGGAACGTAGAACACATTGTGTATCAAACCCCATTAAATTCGCTTGTTATCTTTACATCATTCCACTTTACTTTAAATTGCTATTTATATTGTGGTATATCTATACTATCGAATTTGCATATTTACTTCTCGTATTACACTTTGCATTTATATCCTGTGTATTAAATAAGTTTGAGACTAATTGTCGAAAAAGTTTCAAAACCCAATTCGCTCCCTTCTTGGTTAGTTATTCTTGGGTTATCAAATTGTTTATCGGGGGGGCTTTGCCAACAGAGTTATTCAGAATTCATGATGAGTTTCATGTTTCTATGCTTCGTAAGTATATTCCAAATCTGTCTCATATTTTGGAATCACAACCAATATAATTGAAAGATAATCTTCTAAAGAATCAGTTCACATATTGGATAGAAATAAATTATGCATAATAAAACTATTCCATTAATTAAAGTTCTATAGAGGAATCATGCCATAGAAGAAGCAACATGGGAAAGCGAAGAACATATGCGGTCTTAGTATTCTCAACTTTTTGGTACTTAGTGAGTTGAATTTCGAGGACGAAATTCTTTGAAGGAGGTGAGTTTTGCAATAACCAAATTTCAAATTAGTCAAAACCTACAAGTCAAAGTCAAAATAGTTAAGCAAACAAAAGAAAAAAATGAAAATGAAAGCAAACAAATTGGAAGCGGTCAGGCGGAGTGACCTTTAATATTAATCCAAACTCATAAATTCAAACCCATTTTCATACCATTTCATTTACCTACATAGATCCAGACAGAGAGAAAACGAGGCAGAGAGAAAGGAAAGAAGAAAAAGAAAAAGAGGAAGAGGAAGAAAAGAATAGAATAGAAAAGTTCGATGACGTAGTTCTTCAATTTCGACAGGTAAAGTAAAAAGTTACTAATTGAAAAATTATGTTAAATTTTAGGGTTGTTGAATTATCAGTTTAAATTCAATTTTATCGAGAGTGACCGATTGAATTAAGTATAATAAGTTATTTAATTAGGTTAAAGGAAAGAAAAAATAACTTGAGTGATTAAAGTAACTCAAGAAATTGCTCAATTAAAAAAAATATGATTAGCATCGTCCATTTAATTATTGAAGTTAATTAAAATGGTTAATTATTAATCTAATCAGACAGCGATACTGATATTGGGACAACCAACCAACAAAGTTGATTTTCCGTACATAGTTTCGTGAGTGGAAAAACTTAAATATTTTCATATAATGATAATTGATTATATTATTACATTACATACGATTTTATGAATTATTTGTTCAACTACATGATTATTATAACATGTTCTCTTGCTATGATATATGTGGAATTACAAAGATTGTACATGGATTACTTGTGAATTAGATTTTGAGACATGTTTTATTGACTACTATTAGGGCATTGAGGCATGCGATTGCACTCGCGTGAGACTTCTCGGGTAATTGCAAGAGTAGACAAGGGATGTGCCTTTGGTGATCACAAGAGGATTGATCACTTGACTATGCCGTTGTGATATAGTGATTATTAGTACCTCGGGTGGGATACTTCTTAGGTCATTGACTCATCATGAGGACTGTTGGAAGATGTACCTCTAGTGCTTACTGGAGGATGGTTCACTTGAATGTAATATTGTGATTATTAGCACCTTTGGTGGGGTATTTCTTGGGTGATCATGGATACCTCTGAGGTCATTGGGAGGATGGCATATTCGTCTGTGTTCAAGTTCAATTGATTATTGATTACTGATGTTGATATTGCACTGAGCTCTATTCAGAGCATAGTAGGTGTGTCAAGGGCCCAATAAAAATGAAAGTTTAAAATGGAAATATTTCGAGTTTACATTGATGATTATATAATGACTGCGAGATGATATTTTTCAGTATTACAAGAATGATTCATATCTTGGTTATTATTATCTGATGTTATATTGTGAACTGTTAAATGATGACTCGATTTTTGATAAGCATGTATAAATGAGAGAATATAATTATTTTCGAACTTCTCCCCTCATTGCACTTTCAACTCATATTTTCCTACGATTTTCTTATCTGGTAGCAGTTGAGATTCTGGCCAGTTTTTGGAGTTTCGAGTCTTTGATTTTTTGAATTAGAACCACACAGTTATTTAGCATAACTCATTACCTTGGATGTCCCACTTGCATCATTTGTAGATAGCTATGAGGCTTCTTATGTATTTTGCATCCATATATGCTGTTCATGTTGCTTTCATAGTAAAAGTTCGAGAATCCAACTCATCTCAATCATGATGTATTATTGTTATTATTGAAGTGAATCATGATTTATAATTGATACGATATTGTTGTTGGGATTTGTACACACTTGATTATAGGCTAGTTAGTTCAACTTACAAGAGAGATAATGTCAAAATTTTATTAAAAATAATTCATAATAGGTTGCATAGTGCAGTAGCCTTGATCGTGGGTCCAACTTATAGTCGGTATCTATCATCATCGCAGGCTACTTTCCCGGTCCACTAGTGTTACTTGGGGCGGGGCAGGGCGTGTCAATTTGGTATTATACTAGGATGTGATCATTTAACATACCTCAGAACAGTTTCTATCCGTAAAACTTATATTGCAAGTATTATGAAATGTTGAGAACCATTTTACTCCTTTTTGTAAGTCGAGGACCAACTTTCAACTTGATGAAACAGTTGGGCCCAACAGTGCAATATTCCACATCAGATAGTAACATTAAAATGAACTCTTACCATTATAGTTGTGGGCGTCCTATACATCTGAGGTCAGACTTATAGTTTGCCCCATAGTCACAACCAGGCAAAGGCCAGATTAATCGTCAAATTGGTGCATGTACCTAATTATCTCGACCGGAATGAAGAACAAGGAAGGTTATTTCTTACAACGAAGAATAAATGACAATGGACATCACAAATGACCCACAACAATCCAAGCAATGCAATTTCAACAATGCGCCAAAAGTACTGATCATAATTAAAGAATTGTGTAGGAACATAATCGATGCCACAGAAATACACGAGGAAGACATGAGAAATTAGAAAAAGAATAATATAAGAGATAGTTGTGCTCTCACAGTAATTTAAAAGTGTTGTACGAATCCAATAAAAAGCAAACATAACATCAAATTTAGTTTAATCAACCTCGAGAAATTAAGTTTATCAACTCTAGAAGACGACAGTGTCTAGCATCGTTCCCAGTGTCTGAATAATGTTAGAAGACATCAAGTTTGAGACATGCTCCTCGAGGTGCTTCTTCGCGTCTTGCCTCCCCACATTAGCAATAGCTAACTTCTCTGGGGGCAATTCATCCTCCTCCTGAACTGCTTTATTGTATTTGATAGCTAGATTTAACATCTCCTGTGAATTTGAAGCCAAACAACAGAAATTGCTTGAATGAGTACAATAGAGTGGAAAAGAGATCATACTAGGACGAGTTAGGTGAATCTCTCAGAGTAGTAGTTCATAGATAAAGAAACAAATCATATAAACTCAGGTTTTACCGCAAGGAAAAGCCACGAGTTGCTATTGCTTGTATATTTTATAGGTATTCCACATTATCCAATAATCTAAGGTATCTGAAATGGAACTGAAACTAGAAATATATGAGAACGACTAATCAATCAGCGCAACCACCCACCAAAACAAATTCCACTTGCAGAAAAAAGCATGAACGTGAATTAAGGACTTAACATTTACATGAAATCAACATCTTTATTAGGTCTTCCACAACTATGACGTGTAATAAATGTCCATGTTTGATATTATGAGAAAATATTAAGCCCCTGTTAGGTTTAGCTAAAAATATTCTTAGTAGATTTTGATAAAAAAATGATGAAATGTGTCATTGAAAAGGAGTTTTGAGGAAAAATGAATTTTAGAAAATGGAGGCAAAATAGGGGTTAAGGAATCCCACACTGAAATTATAGTCCATCCAGCCAAGGTAGTACAAAGAAAATTTTGTAATCATTTTCTAAATCTTATCAGTGTAAAAATGCCAAATAGAAAAAGACCATAGGATAAATTTAGAAAAAGATCAAATAAAAAGGAAATTGGTTTTCAGCCACAAAATCATCAAGTCCAGTCCCAAACTCTAATGCTGTGACTCTTCGAAACAGTTGGAGTACCCGTGTCGGATACGACACGACACGTGTATGTGCATGAGATATGTTTCGGATCCTCCAAGTTTCAATTGAACACTTCATCGTTTTTGCTTCTTCTTTTTCTTCTCATTTTTTTTTTTCTTTTCTTTTTCTTTCCCTTTTCTTCTTTCCCACTTTTGCTCTCTATAAACCTAGTGTCGTTGTCGAGAGAGTGAAGAAAGGTGGTGGCACTAAGTTTTACCTTCTTTTTCTTCCTCTTTCTTTTTTCTTTCCATTTTCTTCTCCTTTTTCTGTCTGTATCGATGGTTTAGGATTTTGTTTGTATAAAATGAAAATGGGTTCCATATAGTGTTACTTAGTGCTCCACTAAGTCAAAATTACAATCAAATTCTCATTTTCTATTTTATATAATATTTAGTAATTCCTATAATTGAAAACTAAACCTCAAAATTCTATTTTATTCGTCTAAACCCCTTATTAAATACTCATTTCCTTTATTGTGAATCATTAGTTTTGGTTTATTCAAAAGGACATCCTGAATTAGTAAAAAAATTGAAGTTTGAAAGACGCACCCGCATCCGTGTCTGAAATTTGGATTCTTTTTAGTCATGTCCCTATATCCTACTTTTTGAATATAAAAGATCCAACACTTAGATATGTACTCGTATCCGATACACGTACCCGAGTCCAAGCATCAAAAGTCCTAAAAATGTCAGTTTGGAACTAGGATAACCTCAAACAAGGCATTATCACTCTTATCTTTCAACTAACTATCACAAAACTAAATAGAAAAAGATGGGATAAAGTTAGAAAAAGACCAAATAGAAAAGAATTGCTTTCAGCCACAAAATCATTAAGTCCACCCCCAAAAAGTCAGTTTTGGAACTAGGATAACGTCAAACAAGGCATTATCACTCTAATCTTTCAACTAACTATCACAAAACTAGATCCATTCTAATCATATTCTGGTGAATTTAAGACGAATATGACACTCATTCTCACCCTAGAGAAGTTAGCTCTTGAACTCGAAAATATCAAGTATGCTGATTTTACTGACAGAAACATCTCCAATTCAGCATTGTTTGTCAAGACACAAAGCAACAAAACATAAGCTAAAAACACAAGATTCATAAGCACCGAGCTTTTCCCAGCTGACCCTTTACTAAATGATTGATGGGAGAGCTCATTCAGTTTTTAAAAGTTTCCTTCACCAACACAGTATATCTAAGAATTTCCTGTTTCTTCCATTTTTCTAATCCATTGTACTCATTGGCTATATTTTTTGTAATTCTTGCTCGCTCACACTAGCATCCTGCATTTGCCCAATGACATTATGGTTTGAGTTTCAAACGCTAGACCTCAAAACAAAAGAATGATCAGTGTATTTTTTACATGGTTTTTTCAACCGCTCAAATGATTATAGTTCAGTCCATCCTGTTGCCATTATGTACAGATTGTGTATCATAATATAACTCAATATCTGCATTGAACACTGTTAATTTGTTTAGGCATGAAATATCCAGTGGTTCAAGGAAGCTCGCATCATTAAGCATAAACAGAGACATTAGCCAATAACAACCAGACAGACAAACCCAATAGCAACCAAAAAATGTCAGGCAACCTCAAAGGTACCTGAACTGTTTGCTCATTTGTTTTTGAATGATCATCAAACCGCTGCAGGGTCAATCCATCGGTCCATTTCTTTTTGTGAAGATTTAGAAGCATCTTCTCTTCAAGCTCGTTCTTCCTATAATTTATGGCTATGGAGTAATAATGCCTGTTCAAACCATGAATCAATGCCTGCAATATAGATAACCTCTTGAAATTAAAATCTCGATACTAAATAACATTGAAATGAACATCATCAAGTTGCTACATTGCAATTACTTGGATAGACGGCTTATTGAGGTGCCCCAGGTTGGATGTTGTCTGGCGTGGTTCTTGGCCAAGCATCATGGTTTGTGGGTTAATCAGACGAAAGGCATCAATTACCACCTTCCCTTTAACACTCTGAATCGGATCCACCACCACTGCAACTGCTCTTTGATTCAAAGCTTCAAAACTCTGCATAATTCAACGAATGGAAGAATATGTGCATATTTAGATTTAAATAATAAAATACCGACTCAACGGAACACAGCAAATAATACAAAAATAACTAGCAATGTTCTCATGTGCATTTGTTGTAAAATCAACTCATTATTCCGAATCAAAGAAGAGTTTCAACACCTAATGGGTGTCATGGTAAAACCCGTGAAATTTACTGGTCAAATGACCTGCCCTACCTTGCTGTAAATCTGAAAACAAATAAGGTAAAATCATTGGGAAAAAGAGTCATTTTTGGCCTAGGGTGGCACATATCATCGTACCAAAAGCCTCAACTTTCAATGTTAATGCTGGTCAATTTTGAGAAGGTTTTGCATATTAGATTTACTTGAGGTTTTATGGATTTTACAAAGACAGATACAACAAAAAACTTCGTTGGAGAATTCCCTATTAATATTTCTATGGATTCTGCGAAAGAATATCCCCCCTAAATACAAATTTCCTCATTGCTAAATGATTATATTTAAAATGCTAACCCCTTTCGGCATTTAGCAAATAATTCTCATGTTGGGAAACCGACTATGTTTCTCATGTACTGAATCTAGACAGGGTAATACAACAGGTTTTTATTTCCATCAACTTCCTCCTGACTACTTTTTATAGGTTCTAGCATTGTCAATCAAACTCGAAGAACTCTTCTCCAATTTCTTCAACAAATGCGAGTAATTCGAACGTTTTAAATGTAACCTATAATTACATCAGAAACATCAACAGATTTCAAAGCTACAGTGCACGAGGGTTATTAATAAGCAAGTTAATCAAACTTCAGTTACTGAGATCATACCAACCACCACATTACACTTCTTTTATCTCATCAACTATCTTCTCAACAATCATAATATCCAAGTCCAAATATCACACTATATGGCAGTATAAGACCTCTACCACATAAACCAATAAACTGACACATACTACTGGAGAGCTCGTGCCAAAATTGTAAGAAATTCCATTTTAATCAGTTACTTGACGAACCCATAAATTACTGAATTATTTAACTGTTGTATACCTGCAGATTTGGATGGGCCGTTGGATTAACTTATTTGTTAGATCTGAGTTATTTAAAAATCTTTTACTAATTATTAGTTATCGTGGAGTGAAAGGAGAATTACATCGTTAACCATTCTCGATGATATCAATTGTAGAACAAAAAAAATTGGTCATATCAATTATGGAACCTAAATGACTGGATCAAATTTGGTCTTCCAATATTTGTTGGTCCCACTTTCCCATGTCCTTTCCCCTTCTTGTAGAAGAATAAGTATATAGATACGACCAACATATACCAAAAGACAAAATTTGATCTGATCATTTTTCTTTACAACTGATGATATGAACAAAAATGACCTTGCTAATCTAGTTCTCCCAGCAATTGAAAAAACTAAATTAGTACAAGTTTTCAAATACCAAGCTCAGACCTAGCAAATAAGTTTATTATCCTGATTCAGATCGAGCTATCAAAGAAATCTCATGCATGCGTACAATAGTTAATTAACTCATTAATTTAAGATATAATCAAGGATATCATATCATATTTTAAAATGCATTTAAATGGATCCTTTGATAGGAGACACTCTAATACGACAAACATCAAACGAAGCCTTATTCCTAATTAATTTGGAGTAGGCTACATAAATCATTATGCACCATTCTTGTTTGTTGTGAATAGACACTAATATTACAAAACTAGTCTAATACCAAGTAGAGAATTAGCCTCTCTTTCCAATCAAGTGTACATCGAATGTAGTATCTAATAAACAATATCAATAGGGGGGGTTCATCTCAAGAGGTTTGTATTCCATTTCTCTAGGTCCAGAACTTGTAGTAGAACAGGCATCTTCAATCACTTCAAAAATCAATGTTGAACACAATGAAATTGCATAAGTGAGCAAAATTGAGCTTGTTTTCTATCACTCATACTCATAATAAAATCCATCAATAGATCATCACAATCTTCCTGCGAACACTTGTTTTCTATCACCATGATAACAATTCACGTCTTCCATAGCTAACTCTCCTCATCAAACTTTTGCCTGCAACATTTATCATGTCATGGTTCCTTTTTCAAATAATTGACAATCTCTTTTTTATAACACTTCGGACACCTTAGGACATGGGTCTACATATTTATAAGTAACTGCTAGATGATCCTTTGTCCTCTTCACACCTCCTTTAAATTGTCAAAAAGCACACATTGGATGTAAATACAAGATTTCTTCTCACTTCCTAATTACATGACTTCCAATATTTCCAAGTTGAACTTTTTAATTTGGTATTTCTCATCTTGCTTGTAAGGTGAATTGCAATTCTTGAACACAAGAAGTTAAATTATGAAACAATGAGAAAACACAACTAATCAGAAAACATGCAACTACTGAGGTTGGAGGCAGAGGTTAGTGGCAGACAAATTTGATAGTCCTCGTGTTGTTTATGAATGCAGTCTTATGTTTACATAATATATACATAATTACCATCTCCAACCAAATGCAGAGAATCATAAATCCTAGTCCCATGGAAAATCTCAGTCATTAGGTGATAATAAAAAATAATTGATGTTTCTTTCTACCTCACATTGTTGTAGACGTTCAACTCTTAGGACCTAAAGTTATAATATGAGTAGCAGGATTTCCATTAGTTTCTAGATTTCCAATTATTTATTTCCTTGTGCAATAGAATCATTACAATCCAATGTGGTGAACACAAAAATCATGAAACATATTGACAAAATTTCACCAAATGTTGTCAAGGACGGCACAGAAATGTGCTTTAGCAAAAGAAAGTGTCACTGAATATCTTTATAATATTCAATATATAAGAAGTAAAACACTGAGTTCTATTACAAGTTACTATCGATCACATTTGCAAGTACAAATAACACATGATATCATCCAATGCCAATAAATAATCAACACGAGTAATGACCTGCTGAGTATTGATGTCAACACCAGAAAGCCAACATCCAAAACCAGGATGTGAATGATACCAACCAACCACCATCTCAGGTCTGCAAAATTGAGCAGAAAAATATGCTGAGTTTATCCATTAAGAAAGGAAAAAATATATCATGCAGTGTCAGTCATAACAAAAAGATAGTAAGAAAATCCTCAAACAACCACTCCAGGAGAATATATCCAGATTCAAATAAGAGTTGGATACTATAGCACTTCCAGGAACCTCAATAAAAGAACCAAAACGAAAACAATTTCAAATCAAAGTGAAACTGATATAAATGAATGATCTAAATTAAAGCAAGTCGTACTAGAAAAAATGGGCACACAGCTTCATATGATTTTAACATATGCAGGACAAAAACTGACATTTTAAATATCAAGAGAACTTCTCATTATTCATGCAAACGAGAGAACGACCCTTTTAAAGATGTATGGAACTATTCATAAGGTATTTCACAAAATGATTAGATGAAGATAGGACTACGTATTACAAAAATAATTGCAGCTTCTCGTAAGAGCTATAGAGAGGCATTATGCAAAAAATAGCAAGAAATCATTCATATTAAGGAAATATGTTTCTGATGTTTGATTAAATGAAGCTGTAATGAGTCAAATGGTTCCCAAAAATGGATTTCAAAAATGATATACACAGTATTTGTTAATCTGAACAAAGATGTTCATTTTCATAATAACATTAACAAATTGGAAGCAAGCTGAAAGACTAGGAATCACAATACAGCATCTATAAGTGCTTTAGTTTGCGTTACATGCATGGTATGAAAAAACCCTCTTGAGGGGCCCGCCTCACTGTAAGGCTCATGTTGTATGCCTTGAGGCGGTATTTTTGAGGCTAATCTTGAGAGGCTTGCGCCTCAATTGAATCTGTTGTACGTCTCTTGTACGCCTCAGACCTGGCCCTTTTGCGGGGTGACGTTGCATACCTCAGAATATTTAGAGGCAAAAGTTGAGAAGGGGTATGAGAAAAACCCTTTGAAAGTTTAAAAATTGTGTTTTTCACGAAAGAACTTGTAGCCATTTTTCCAGATAACTGATCTACAAATCCACCGACTGGTACGACTATTGAATGTTATAAGGAGGACTGGGAGAGAAAGGTAGCGACGTGAGTGTTTGACACATATTACGGGTTTATGCCACGTATAGGATTGTGATGTATGGAAGTTGTGACAGTAATTTTTTCCTTGTTAGATTAAAGTCTTGTTTTTTTTTCAACTTTATTAATATATTTTGGATTTTGCTTTTTTTTTTTTTTGTTAAAAAATATTCATGATTGTTTATTGTTCATTGGAACAATTAATTATATATT
This sequence comes from Fraxinus excelsior, assembly GCA_019097785.1. Lineage (NCBI taxonomy): Eukaryota > Viridiplantae > Streptophyta > Magnoliopsida > Lamiales > Oleaceae > Fraxinus > Fraxinus excelsior. Next base: position 8,433,626 of record CM032642.1, read on the forward strand.
TTTATGTAGTTTTCTAATTTTTCAATTGAAGTTTTTTTGTTTGTGGTGAGGCTTACGCCTCAAAACGTTTTGAGGCTTACGCCTCGCCTCGTGAAAAAAAAATGCCTCAGTACACATTTACGTTTTTTCAAACTATGGTTACATGTTCATTTGTCTATAAGACTTGACTTTTACGTGGGTGTTTGGTTGGGGGAAACAGAGGACTGGGATCAGAATTTAAAGGGCTGGTGTCTATCCCAGCATTTGCTTGAGCCAACAGTTGGAATCAACAATTTCATGATTCCCTGAACTTAACCATCTGCAATGAGTAAAAATCAGAACGGAATGCACATGACCTCCTTACGTCCAACCAAGCATCCCAATTGGTGTGCGGTCATCCTTGTCGTCGGGATCACTACAATGGAAACTAGCCTCCCAACCATTTTTCTTCTCTTTCACCAAAGCCTCAAGAACAAAGCAACTCATTTACCTCACATACAAAGCAACTTGTACAATACGATGTAGCAAAAGCCTCCTCCGCTTTCCAAGTAAATGATTACATGCGCACACATCAAATTCAAATATCTAGTTCAGCTATGAACTAGAACCAGATGGTTAAACGTCTAATAAAAAAAACTATGATACAAAACCTTACTGAAGGAATGAAACAAACTGCTTTTTTTTTTTTTTTTTTTTTATAACCGTGGATGTCCGGACCAGTTTACGCACACCTCGACTAATCCCACGGGGCCCTGAAGTTTACAACCGGATACTCACGTTAGTGGCCCTGAGGGGACTCGAACGGGTGACAATTGGGAAGCAAACCCAAGGCCTGACCAATTGGACAACCCCTCTGGTTGAAACAAACAGCTTCTTTCAACATCTGAAGTTCATCTAGACTTCCATTAGACATTTGAACCTTGTCGAACCAACTCAACCATACTCAATCAGTCTCAAATGGGTTCAAGCTAGATTGAAGAATTATGGCAGGAAAATGAACTCAAAATGAGTTTTTTGGTAGATATTACGTATTGACTCAATCAAAAGAGCTTGAATGGTTGAGCTTAGTAAAGTTAACCGTCTCAATCCCTTTTAGTGCAACACATCATTGTCAAACAGCTTGAAAATTGATTGAGTTGGGCATATTACAAACATCTGAGTTTTTTTTTTTTTTTAATGTCCATTAGGGTTTTTCAAAATTATGTATATACATAAAAAAAAAAAAAAAAAAAAAAAAAAATCAAACAAAATTTTCTGCACTTTTTAATCCATAGTTATAACAGTAAAATGTAGATAATTCCAATTTTGACATGATTTGAACCAGATAACATTTTCTATTGATTATTTCAATCCATTTCATGGTTGAACAAAACAAGATTAGATATTTTTTATTCTTATTCCAACTCAAGGAATATGTCATTTTGATCTCAATATCCAATAGTAAAAAGTATGTCACCTAATTTTGTTATATTGGGATCTCTGTTGCTTTCAATTTACTCACTTGCCTTTTTAAATTAGTGATAACGTGAAACTTTCTTGAACTTGCACATACAAATATTTGGTGATAATATAATATGAGAAGGATACAAGTTAGTCATTTGAAGAGAAGAAGAGAATTTTCTTTTAAAGAGAGTTCCTCCAATTTATGTGCAACATTCTTTCTCTGTTTTCTTTAAGTGGGCACTGGGCAGGTGGCCATACTTCAGGATTCGAGAAAACAAACTTCAAAAAAGCAATATAAATTTGACGGTTCAACCATTCATTATAAGCATTTTCTTCTTTAGAAAGAAAAGCAATCACCACATGAGCACAAAATAATCCTGACTCCACATCTAGTTTAGTTTCCACCACCTTTGCAAATTATACAGTTTTTCACATTATACGTATAAACTTTCCCAAACAACTAGATTCAATTCAAATCGCAAAACTACCTACACTGATATCATGAGACCTAAAAATACACAAAAATAGAAAAAAAAATGAATCTTCTCCTTACCTGCCAGTTTGCTTGAGCATGTCAAGCATATTGGTCTGGAAAACATGATCCACGGCTTCCACACTAACCCCTGTCCCACTCTGCGGCATCGCAAAAACGTCCACCACGCGCACAGTGTACTCGTCCACGAATTCCCCCAGCATCAGCCCCATGACTTCCATCGGCACTCCCGCCCTCCCTATAATACCATACACACCACGAAATATTAAAACCCTAGTTCCATCAACAAACTAAAAAACCTACGCTACACATACAAAATCAAAGAATAATTCATGTAAAAATTCAACTATATATGAATCCCTAGATTTACCGTGTTTGAGCATTTTTAGTAGAGCGAGTGACGAGATGTAGACTTGTTCAGAGGTATCAAGGGTTGGAGAGTCCGGCGGCGGGTGGCCAAGAGCGCCGCCGGCGCCGGCGAACATTCGTTGTAGTCTTTCCATGCCGGACATCTAGAATTCCTTCTGAGTCTTTGGGTTTTTGGGTATTCTGAGGTTTTTTCTGGGCAGCTGATATATTTCGGGATCGGATTTTGGAAACAAGCAGAAGGCGTAGTAACAACTGTTTTGCGATTATAACCTTGTACTTTCGGCTAACGTTAATGGATTTGCCTTCACTTTAGACAAAAAATTGGGTATATTACCACAAAAAATTTGGTGGTGAAAAGCCATTTTCTCCTAGGGGTGTATTAATTTGGAAGACTTTGATGCACTTATTTCATTATTTACGTGGATTTCATGAATTTTTTAGAGACTTGTATGGAATTAGTGAAGTTTTTTGTAAACTCTTATAAATTTTTATTTTAAAATTTTTAGAGACTTTTTTTCTAGAATTTAAAAGATTTTTGAAAACTTTCATTTAAGATAGAATTTATGTGAATCAGTGCATTATTATGAAATAATCATATACAATGTGATACTTCTCATGATTTTCCATTCTCTTTCATTTTCTCCCCATATAATAAAAAAATATTTTAAAAAGAATAAAAATTTAAGACATTAATTAAATAAATAATAGTAATTATATATAAAAAAATAAATTTAATATTCATCGTTATTAATATAACATACCTTTAAAAAAATAAAAAATATATATCTAAATTTAATTATAAATTAATCTATATAAAATTTTATAATTTAATTAAAAAAAATTTCTTCTAGAAAAAAATGAATGAAAAAATAAATTACAAGAATACAATTTAATTCTTTCATAAACAATAAGAGAAAGAAAGAAAAATATAAACTAATATAATCAATAGAAAAAATAAATTTTAATCATAATTCCAATATTCGTAGAAGAGAAAATAAAACAGAAATATTGAAAAAACACATATTAATTTCTTTTTTGTTTATGTGAAAATTCCCCAAAATCTTGTGATTAATAAGAGATAAATTTTGAGTTTTTATTTTAATACTTTCTGTTTAAAAGTTAGTATCATGGAGTCTTTTATAAAAGTCATAAAAATTGAATATTTTAAACTTATAGAGACTTTTTAAAAGTTTATAAAAATCTCAATTGAATATACCAATACTTTTAGAGAGTCTCCAAAAGTTTACGTCAAATACCCCTAAACTTTTAAATTCCAAAAAGTCATTAAAAGTCTCAATTGAATACACCCCCTAAAAATTTGTTATTAAAAAATTCATGTTTGATAGCACACATTTTCCATGGTTTTTCTATTTTTCAACTTTTGTAGTGTTTGATATGTAAAGTTTTCCCGGGAAAATATTTTTCAATTTTCCAAGTTTTCCACATTTTTGAGGAAAATAAATTCTTGATATTTTGATGGATAAATATTTTTTTTTTTTTTTTTTTTTGCAATTTTAAAAAAATTCAAGACACAATGGAAATTTTTTTTTCACTTTTATTGACAATTTGCATGCAAAATAAAGCCAAACGAATGGTATTCAGTATGATTATTTTTTTTCAAATTTTTTGACAATTGGAACAAATTCTAGACCCAATAGTAGAAAACATTATCACTTTAATGGACAATTTCAATAAAAAATGAAATCAAACAGACACTAAACTTTCAACATTTTCCATGAAAAATTATATCAATCAAATACAATTAATTACAATTTTCACTAAAACAATTTATAAGTAAATCAATTTCCTATAAAATATTTTATTTCCACCCATTTTCCACCTTTATAATCAAACAGACCATTATAGTTATAAAAAGGGGAGAAAAGAGAAGAAAGAAGAAAGTCAATAGACTTTTATATTTTTTTAAGAATCAAAATCAGTATTTATAGGGTTTAAAATAAAAATTACAATTAGAATGAAATTGACTTTATAAATTAGGTAAGACTTATCTATATATTATGATATTATTAAATAATCATCAATAATTATCTCATTATTTTACAACACTCTTCATTTGATGATTATTTGTACAATAACTGTCTCTTTGATGATTATCTCATTATTTTACAGCACTCCCCATTTGATCATTATTTTCATGCTCACTAGACTCTTTTTCAATTTCTCTAGGTTTGGGAATTGGTTCTATGACTTTTCATGATCTAGTGGTTATGGCATTTACTTCCCTAAGATTGTTTTCATTAGATCCTAAGGTTTGTGCCATGTGCTGCTCTTTAGGATTTGGTTGAGCTTGAGTTGGAAATTTCTCACATTCCACTACAGCTAAGGCACTAGTTAATTTTGACATATGATTTTTTATTTCCTTATTTTCCTCAACAATTTGGATAATCATAGTCTCAAATTTTTGATTGGTTTTACTTTGTGCCTCAATGAATGCATATAGAGTGTCTTCTAAGGAGTTCCTAGAAGTTGTGGGCTAGTATGAAGGTATATTAAAAACTCTAGATGGCTGGGGAGGTTGCTGGTTTTCAGATTTCCAACTGAAATTGGGATTATTCAGCCACCCCTGATTATAGGTATCAGAAAATAGAGCATAAGGCTTGTTATACGTGCCTGAGGCATTGTAGTGTTCCTCATAAACCCCCATTTATCTCAGCTAGAGCAAAACACTGATGTGATGGATGATCAATTCCACCACATACACAACATGGTCCAGAAGATTCAACACGGGTAATGGTAGGAGTAAGCTTTGAGTTCTTAGTGCGTAAGGTTTCAAGTTCTTTAATTAGGGCTTCTACCTAGCTCTAAGACTATCTTTTTCTCTAAGATGATAAACGTCTGCACTAGAAATATTTACTATGGATCGTGACCTATTAGTGTTATTAGTGGTACTGGGGTCAGTCCAGGTTTCACGGGTTACCTTTCTTCTTAGCACAGAAAGGGATATCGTGCGGCAGTAGTCTGTTCCGCTAGACTACCTTCCACTTTTTCTCGGTCGCGTCGGGACGAAAGAAAATTTGATTACAATTTTAAGAAAACTTGCAACATGAAATTGAGCACAATGGAAATAACATCTTCATTGATTGCTAAAAAGCTGAAAATCACAATAGACGAAGCAGGAAATTACAATGGCTAGTGTAGGGGGAAAACACTAGTAAGATTGAAAATGTTTGAAAGACCAATACCCCCTATAATAGACTTAGGAACGAAAATCCAAATGACGGGAGTAGACATCATTTGGCTCTAGAATCATACTTTTTCTTTTTTATTTTCTAACTATTTTACGAATTAAATAAACTATTTACAACACGGGGCTTAAGCAAAGCTGCAGCCCGTGATATTTTTCCCCATTTGTTTTAGCGATGTCTTCGGAGCCATTGAGTATTCTTCTCACTGTTGCATCCGCTCCATGAAGATATTTCCTAGAAGTTCGAGTAGTTTGGTTGCCAAAAATCTTTTCAACAACCTTCATTTCTGATCGTTTCACTTTAAGAATTGGTTGCTTCAAATCTGCAGACTTCTTGTACTGTTTCTGATCGGTATCTGCAGTATGGAGGAGTATCGGTTGCTGGCTGGTAGTAATTTCAAAAGGACTCTCATTGAGGGAAGAGCTCTTTTGAACATTGGAACACATTTGAGCCACATCCGAAAGTTTCACCCGAATTTCATGCGAAGCAGAGGTAAAGTGCTGAAAATAGTCTCCCAGCATAGAATTGAACTGCTCTGTCTGTCCGCCTGATCTTCGGTGAATAGTAGCATTAGTGCTCAAAGTTGAACCAAGAAGTTTGAACAACTCGGTCCAAAATGTGCCAATAAATCGAGAATCTCGATCATTGACGATAGGCGATCCCCAGTATTTGACAATAAGCTTGAAGAAAAGTTGAGCTGTCTCTTCGGCTGATACTTGGGCGCAGTGTTGAACGTTGAATCTTTAGATAAACAGTCTATCCTGATGATGATAGTGCCAAAGTCTCCAACTCTTGGCAATCCACTAATGTAGTTCGTCGATCCACTCTCGACTGACTCATTCAGGATGGAAATGGGCTCCAGTAAGCCTGCATGCAGTGGTAGTGTGGAAGTGCGCTCCATGATAGTCCTACTTCCCAACACTTCTCTCTCTTGCTTCCGAAGCTCTTCAAGCTCCGGCTGAGCCATACAGCATGGTGCTTTGGTGGGAGGTTTAGCACCCGAAACAAGTCCAATCCCACGATCAATTGCCCCTCCTTGTTGGCAATTTTCTTCGTAACTCATCTGGCATGATGTCTTCAACTTCCTTCGGCCTTGTAATAGGCGTTGGAATAGAGCCAGTTGTTTCTTCGATATCCTCTACTCGAAGAGAACACAAAAATGAGGGTTCATTCCTCTTGAAACCCTTACTGTATTGCATGGCCGAGATGCCTTTCTCGCCAGTTTTCCCACCCTGTGTGGGAATAATGAATGGTTTGCTCCACATCATTATTAATGAGTCCGAATGAGGCAACACGACTGTCTTTGTATCCCGAAGATATTCCAATCCGAGAATCAGCTTGAAATCATCCATCTGAACTACCGACAAATTTGTCCTTCCTTCGAATGGACCTACTTTAATCGGCACAGATTGTGCTATTCCCGCTATTGCTTGAGCAGCGGAGTTGATCGTTTGACTTTCCCCTTACCTCTTTCCAGAACAAGTCCGAGCCGCTCTACTTCGGAACTTGCAAGGTAGTTGTGTGTGGCACCGGTGTCCACCAAAGCCCTGATTGGCTTTCAATTGATCCTCACATCAATGTACATTTGGTCTTTAGCCTTGCAGATGCGAGCCTTCGATTCTTCGATCTTCGACTCTTTCAAGGGAACTCTATCCCTTTTAGTAACTCGGTGCGATAACGTATTGCACCAATGTGAGAATGCACCAATTACATCATCATCCCCTTCGGAGTCGGTGTCGCCATGACAGCTAGCTTGTGGGGTATTTCGCTTTGAATTTGAGCCCCCAGTTGCCAGTTGACAGTATGCATTCACCATCCGTTTCTGAGGACACTCTGCAACCCGATGAGGTACTTCACATAGAAAGCACTTCAATCTAGGAGCGACATCAGATCTGCCCTCCTTTGCTTTTCCATGATTCCAGTCATTACTGGTACTGCCGTAATAGTTTCATTGACGACTGTTTTGATAGTTGCTCTACGAGTTACTCTGGCGGTTGCCTTGATAGGGTCCTCTCCTATTCTGAGAGTAACGCTCTCCCCCATTTGAGTTCGAGCCGGGTCTGAAAGGTCTCCTTCCACCTTCGATCGATTGACTATTTTCGGAAGGTCGATCCTCGCTCGATTCCGGTTGATAGTCACTTGCACATTCGGCAGCTCCCATAGCCGCGCTTAAATCAGTGACCTTCTGTCTCTGAAGTTCTGTGCGCATCCACGGTTTCAACCCTTCCATGAAAGTAAATAGCTTATCCTTCTCTGAGATATCTCCGATATTCAGCATATGCCCCGAAAAGGCCTTCACATACTCTCTAATGGAGCTTGTGTGTTTCAGTTCTCGTAAGGCTCAATGTGCCTCGTATTCCACATTCTCTGGGAAAAACTGAGATCTGATAGCTTCCTTGAGGAGATCCCAAGAATCGATTCGGACCCTGTTGGCCTGAATATCCACGTACTCGTTCGCCACCATAGCTTTGCATCTCCACCTAGATACATGGTAGCTGTTGTGACCTTTCTCACTCCGTCCTTGATCGAAGCCGCAAGAAAGTATTGTTCCATATCGAATAAGAAGTTCTCAACTTCTTTAGCATCGCGTGCACCTCCGTAGGTACACGGTTCGGAATCTTGAGCCTATGCACCGGCTCATGTGCGATGGCTTGTCCGTTGCCAATCGCACGTTGAAGAACAAGTAACTGAGTTCTCAACGCTCCCATCTCATCCTGCAACTCAGGTATGATAGCAACAGTTTCAGTCATAGCTGCGCATGCCTCTTGGCATTCATCCAGTTGGATGCGTAATTCCCAATTTTCCGTCTGTGCCGCCTCGACTTTATCCCCAAGGTTCTCCATGGCAAAACACAACCTAGTGTTTGTCACCTCAAGCGCCTCCAAACGCTATCGGGCGTTCCTCTTTTGAACATCTACCACATTCGTGGTGTTCGAGGAATTTGGGTCAATTTCCATAGCTTTCTTAACGAGATTTCGAGCCGCAGCTCTGATACCAACTTTCACAGGTTACCTTTCTTCTTAGCACAGAAAGGGACACCGTGCGGCAGTAGTCTATTCCGCTAGACTACCTTTCGCCTTTTCTCGATCGCGTCGAGACGAAAGAAAATTTGATTACAATTTTAAGAAAGCTTGCAACATGAAATTGAACACAATGGAAATAACATCTTCATTGATTGCAAGAAAGCTGAAAATTACAATAGACGAAAGTAGGAAATTACAATGGCTAGTGCATGGGGAAAACACTAGTAAACTTGAAAATGTTTGAAAGACCAATACCCCCTATAATAGAATTAGGAACAAAAACCCAAATGACGGGAGTAGACATCATTTGGCTCTAGAATCATACTTTTTCTTTTCTATTTTCTAACTATTTTATGAATTAAATAAACTATTTACAACACGGGGCTTAAGCAAAGCTGCAGCCCGTGACACCAGGTGTGAGCTTTTTCTGCTAGGTCATCTAAGTACTCTATAGCCTCATCAGGATCTTTTTGTAAGAATTCACCGTTACACATCATCTCAATAAATTGATGTTCCCTAGATGTTAGTCCCTCATAAAAATAACTCACTATTCGCCAGTTCTCATAATCATTATGGGGACAAAGAGTTTGTAACTCTTTGTATCGTTCACATGCTTTGTATAAGGTTTCACTATCTTTTTGAGTGAATGAAGAAATTTGTTTCTTTAAAGCACTAGTTTTATGATAGGGAAAATATTTGCTGAAGAAAGCTAGAGTCATTTCATCTCATGTTTCAATCGAACGTGCTCTCAACGAATACATCCAGCTTTTTGCTCTATCTTTAAGTGAAAATGGGAAAAATTTAAGTTTGAATGCATCCGTTGTACCATGTTGATTGTGGAAGGTAGCGATCACCACCTCAAATTCTCTAATATGCACATTGAATTTTCATTTTCAAGTCCATGAAAAGTGAGAAGAAATTGAATCATTCTCGGTTTAAGGTCCACACGTGGCATATTAGGTAGAAAAATAATGCATGATGGTATGAATGTGCGTGTATGATGAAGATAATCATGTAAAGTCCTAAAAGGTACATCATGCTCACTATCAGATATGGTGTTGTGTGATGAAGTGTTAGTTTTAATAGATGCAGATTCAAAAGTAGGGTTAAAAAGAGATTCAAACTCTAAATCAGGTCTGTCAGCAGAACTTCTTCACTCTCCTCGATACCTGCTCATGAAACAAAAGTAAAAAAAAAGTGAAAATAAGAAAAATACAATAACAAAAATTAAACTAACTAAAAACGAAATTAAAGGAACGATGTCACCTTTTTTATTAAACAATTGAGATTAAAACTTAGGTAATTATTTCAATCAATCCATAGAGAGAGCATGACTAATTCTATGACTAATATAATAAATACGAAGCCAATCTCAAAATTAATTCAAGATGAGAAGAATAAACCATCAACTCAATTTAATTTCAATTGTAACTCTAAAATCTAGTTTCCATATAACACAATTACGCATACTTGTATTGGAATAAGATCAGAAGAGAGGCTTTATACATCTAACATAAAGTAGTAAACGATCCACCAATAACATTCTTGAGATTATAATTCAACAAATATTTCAATTCGTCTATAGAAAAAGTGTAATTGAATCTATGATTAATTTAATAAAAGTTAAATCAATCTCATTACAAATTCATGGAAAGAAACTATAAATTCTAGAGTTGTTCAAGAAAATGCCAAAATACGTGAATAATAGATGTGAAATCATCAATTCTGAAAGAGTTCCTCCCTAGATTCACCAAGGTTTTAGCTCTTCATGAGTTTCTTGAGCCAAAATCAATGGAAGAATGATGAAGAATGAGGCGTTCTGGAACGTTTTGGGATCTTTTAGGGTTGAGATATCTTGCCAACATAAGTTACCATAAGTGTTTGAGTCGTAGAAGGAAATTTGAAATTTTTTTCCCGATTTGGTTGCTTTCTGTATTTGAAACTCAAGGTTGGTCGGTCGGGCGCCTAGTACACAGCTGGACAACTTTCACTATTTTGGTCATAACTTCCAATATTGATGTCCGATTGAGATGGTTCAAAATGCGTAAGAAAGCTAACTCAAAGGGCTAAAACTTTGCTCTAGATACCATCTTCCAATTCAATCATTTTCCATACCAACAACTGGTCTCAATATGAGGCTGAAAATTAGTGAAAGTTGATATGTGATAATGTTTTGGCTATATTTCATCCATTTGACTCCTTTCTTCATTCAATTGACCTCTAACACTCTTGAATCTTCATCACAAAGTGGAAAACAAGTTTAGAGTATTTGCTCTTCAGTCCCTGAACTTTCACTTTCTTCCATTTTGATCATTTTTCCCTTGTTTCTTCCATTTTCCACCTTTTCACCATTTGCAACCTAAATCAAGATATAGAAGTACTTAGTGTATTTAAGCATCAAATAATCATATAAACGCAAATATTAATGGATGAAAAACGTAACAAATGTGCTATTATCACACATTTTTAAAAAACAATCACCTATAAAATACATTTTTTTCTCAAAAATTAATTATAATGGAGCTAGAAGTGTCAAAGTGGGAGAAACATTTTCACAACAAAATTATAATTCCTAAAGAATCATCAATCTATTTCTAGAATTTTAATTGAAAAGTTGACTTTTTTTTTTGAAGATGAGAAAATAATTAAGCTTAATGTACAACAAACTCGACATTCTATTATGTGTCAAAATTTGAGCCATTAGTTGTTCATAGTGTTGTTAAGATTAATATATAAAAAGTTGTCACTTCATAATAGTGTCAAAATTGATGTATATGTAGCAAGATTGATGAGAAATACAAGTGTTCTAAAATGTTCACGTCTTTCAGTTTGACAATCAATATTTCTTGTTTTAAAGTTCAATTCTACAAAATATTTAGTCACTAAAATTTAGAAAGAAAATAAGCTTAACAAAAAACAAACCCTAGTCAAAACTTAACCCACAAACAAAGTACCATTAATTTGATATATTTATGATTTTGAAAACTATATATTTGTTGAAAGCTTGAAAAATATGCACGAAGTTCTTTAAACTCTAAGGTATTTAATGTTTTATTTATTGGAATAAGATTATTAAAATTGTTGACCTCTATTTCTACACAAGTGACGTGGTCAACAGATTCCTACTCTAGCATATCTCTTGCACATTTGGACAAATCATTAAAAGCACGTAACCTTCTCCAGAGGTGCGGGAGGTGGTCGCGAGCCCTATGAAAGTTAAGTCAGTTAGCTTGTATGAGTATACTAGGATGTGGAAAGTATGAAAGACGTGAGCCACAATAGTGTTCGAGTACCGAGGTTTATAAAGAGTAAAATGAGAGCGAGCAATATTATTTAAAGGATCTGAAATCGTATTATCTTCAAATAATACTAAGTGTGAAATTTTATAGAAGATGAGCTTAATGGTTGAGGCGACTTATTATAGACATCATTTCACATGTCCTAGGCCCAAGGACATTTAATGTTTTTGAAAAGTAGCCACCATATGGCCTCGGCCATTATGTAAATAGTAGACTCACAAGTTAGCTTGATAGGGTGGTTACTGTAGAGAGGTCATATCAATCAATTATAGAAGATCTTGTACGGATGATCTTCTAGGGGAGTTACCTCATAGTCTCATACACCTAAAGGATATTCGCTTCGGATCGACATTGTAGCATGTTGTATCACTTCACCTCGCCCATAGATGGCCTTTACATGGGGGTTCCAAAGAGTGCATCACTTCAACTACTAAAGGGCCTCGGATAGGTCAATAGGATAGTGAAATGGAGTGCGAGTTCGGATTCTCTTATTATGTGGTTGCCACGCGTTTTTCTTTAGAGCTTCATAGTGTGAGGCGTAACAATAGTCTCTTAAGTCCATGTATGAATATTCATAGAATGCATGTAATTATTAGTTTGATGTACGTTATCCATATTATGTGGTGATTTATCATTGAAGAAGTGATTTTAGGGCAATGCTTTGAAGTGTAGGCAATTTTTGATAAAGTAGAGTTGTGACTTAGGCGATACCCTTGTGTAAGGGTGAAGCTACGAGATTAACAACTTTTGATAAAACTGAACTGTTGTTAAGGTGAGGCCCTGGCGTGATGGCGAGGCTCTGAAACCTAGGAAGCTTTTGATAAAGCTAAAATGTTGTTACGACGAGGCCTTTACGTGGGGGAGAGGCTCTAAGACTTAGGCAGCTTTTGAAAAAGCTGAATTGAAGAAGAGGCAAGACATTACACATGACTAATAATTTGAAACGTCGTGTCTTCCCGAGAAAGGCAGTTGAAGCGTCCATGGTTTCAATGTACTCATTGCGTGCACGTTAAATGTGCAATGATGAGCTATTTTTATCTCATCAGAGGCGATGTGCTTTAGCGCGAGTGTGAGTCACGCCATTTAAAGTTGAAGAGTTACATTTTCGTATTTAGTAGTTTGGATCGCATTACTAGATGGATGCTCAGGATTACTTTTCCTAGATCTAACAGTTGTGGTTCGTCGCCTCTACCTTTAAAGGGGTTCCCTGGCCATTTTCACGATTTTTTTACCTTTGTAAAATTAGAAATCTTAAAACTTTTAAACTCAATCATTTTCTGATAGTTTGTAACTATTCTCTAATGAGTTGTAGTAAAGTTCCATCCGATCATTTTCCTGAATTTCTTAGTTTAGATAATTTTGTTCTTGATTTAAAATCCATTCTTCATCTTTTTCCTTTATTATTCATAGAACACTTCAAATGTTAAGATGGTCTCCATTGACTATAGCATTAACTAGGAGATTACCCTATCCCTTCTAGAATGATCGATGTGCATCTTAACAACATTATAGAGCTCTTTAGGGTCCTATATACCATAAAGTATTTAGTGCCTCGACTTGTTGAGAGTGATTTCTTCCCAAGGAAAGGTTGCATGAATGTAAGTGAGGCCATCTTTTTTGTGGCATACGACTACCTCACACTCCTTTTTAGGAATCTATTGAAACAGTATAACTTAGCCCCTACCCAACTTCTACCCAATGCATGGAGCTAATTAGTAGGGGCTTTTCTTCTTTGGAAGCATGTCACTCTTAGCAAGAGCATATTTTTCAATCCATTTTTCCAGCCTTAGGCCTAGAGTAGGGGTGAGAGTTTTAAAGGATGGTATTGCTTGAACCCATAGGGTCCACATTGCCCTTCATCTAGGATACTCTGACCTTCACCAAAGAGTGGAAGTCTTTCTTGTTCTAGGTGAGGGACAATGGCAGAAGATGAGGGTGATAGGAATGTATACACATTTTACATCTTTATTTAATGCGCTCATATGACTATTTTATGCCTAAATGTACTTAATATTCTCATAGTTTGGTTTATGTGGCAATTCGATGGATATGGTGTAATTTGGAAGAAATAAGGGGAAATATACCAAAATGGAAAAAGTGAAAGTTCAGGGACTAAAGAGCAAATACTATAAACTTGTTTCTAACCTTAGGAAAAAGATTCGAGAGTGTTAGAGGCCAATTGGACGAAGAAAGGGGTCAAAGGGATGAAATATAGCCAAGACATTATCACATATCAACTTTCAAGCTGAAAAGTTTTGCATCGGTTTTCAGCCTCATATTGAGACTAGTTTTGGACATAGAAAATGACCGAATTTGAAGATGGTATCTGAAGTAAAGTTGCAGCCCTTTGAGTTATCTTTCTAAAGCATCTTGAATCAGCTCAATCGAACATTGGAAGAGAAAGTTATGATAAAATACTGAAAGCTGTCCGGTGAAAAAACTCTAAACATATGCAATCGCATAGGGTTATTTCTATGCGGTCGCGCAGAACCCTTCAATGACTTTCAGTGGCCAATTCAATCCTTCTATGCGACTGCAACACTTATAACTATGCGATCGCATAGAGTATTTCTAAGGCACGATTTCCAATTTCCTAATTTACGTTAAACTCTTATGGAAACAACTTATTTCTCGACTTTTCAACCCTAAATACACTCCAGAACGCACCAGAAGGCATCCAACCTATTTTCTCTCTATTTTTCTTAGATCTATCATGTGTAACTAACTCTGGGTGCTTGATTGAAGGATACCGAAGCCTTGGAAAACATTATAACTGTGAGATCCACCTATTTTTATCGTTTAATTTATATTTTCAGTATTGAATATTCTTCTATGCATAATTTTATGATTGTCATGTTTGATTGCTAAGAGATCTATTAGTTTTTCACATATTGCAATATATTGCTAAGTTAAATCTCAAATCTGTAATTGTTTGAATCATTTAACTTTTGAAGCACTAGGATTTGATGATTTTTTGCGATAGAGGTTATTGAATCTTAAGAAGAATGTTTAAATAGATTGAATGCAATCGCTGGTGTTTGTGTTATCTAGTTTATCAATTTCTCTATTGTGTAAAATTGTTATTAAATTGAATCTTGAGCGCTGGTCTGGGGTTATTTAATAATTAGGGTTAATTAGAACGCTGGTTTCTAACTAATTAAAATTAAAGAGAAATATGAATTTATTCCAATGATGAATATTGTGAATGTGAATTGATTATTTTTTGTGGATTGATGAATGATTATAAATCTCTAATGGTGGAAGTTGACTTTGATGAAGACTCGTTTCATTAATTTAATATAACTTGTTAATTTACATTGTTATTTATTATAAGATTAATTTCATTATAAACAAAACCCCCACTCGTTATACGAAGCATAAATTCTTGAATTGCACACTCTTTGTGGGATCGACTTTTACTTTCATTGCTACATTAGTTTTAGATATTTAAGGACTATTTTTGAGTGTCTACGATAGCACGCCATTGCATGAATGTTAGTGAGGCCATCTTTTTTGTGGCATACAACTACCTCACACTCTTTTTTAGGAATCTATTGAGGCGATATAACTTAGCCCCTACCCAACTTTTCCCCAATGCATGAAGCTAATTAGTAGGGGTTTTCTTCTTTGGAAGCATGTCACTCTCAGCAAGAACATATTTTTCAATCCCTTTTTCCAGCCTTAAGCCTAGAGTAGGGGTGAGAGTTTTAAAGGATGGTATTGCTTGAACCCATAGGGTTCACATTGCCCTTCATCTAGGATACTCTGACCTTCACCAAAGAGTGGAAGTCTTTCTTGTTCTAGGTGAGGGACAATGGCAGAAGATGAGGGCGATGCAATTCTTAAAGTAGCAGCGCTAACCTAGTACCATAAATACTACAAGTTCTGATTCTGAAGCACCCATTTGAATTTATGTACTTAGTATATTTTCTAACTTATTATTTTTATAGTTGCAATTAAGTAGTTCAAGTGGAGCCTTCAGATTGGGCAAATGTTCGATCCATTTACGAGCTTTCCATAGAGCAGCGTTTCTTTAAAAATCTGAAAGTGCTCACTCTTGGTAAAACACAACCTCATGTCTTCCAAATGCAACAGTTCTTCTAACAACTTCGATCTTGAAGATGTTATTATAATTTTTGTCTAAGTATTGATGCTTCGTTTCTCTTGTAAAATAACATGTTGCGAAGGAGTATGCCAAATATGACATGTTTTTCATGAGAAAGGTCGGTGAGAACAAGATTATGGTCCTTAACAAGTTCGCTTCCACTTATCGCCTCCAGCGGGACTACTTGTTAGGATTAACCAATCAAATAAGCCCTTACTACCCATTTTGATCAAGGACAAGGAGGAAGAAAAGCCTTGGTTGGAGAGGCAGAAGAAGAGAAAAATGGATATAACCGATTTTTTGGCTCTCCTTCTTTGTCTACCCTCTAGACGGCCTTAATAGAAAAACCTATAGTGTCTAAGCCTATTACCTCTTTTTAAGCTAAATAGAAGAAGGTCCCAAAAGAGGCTATAAAAAGGAAAAAAGGCAAGTGGGTTGCCCAAGAAGAGCCAAGCAATGATAATGAATATAATTTCTGTTGAAAAAAAATTGAGTTTTGGCTGACTTTGGCATGAATTTTGAGCGGGACCCACCCGGTTGGATATTTTGGAAGATGAAAGTTGATTTGTGTTCTCCTCCGTGAGTACATCGAAATCATATACTTGCCAAAAATGATGCTCGAGTGAATGAGAAATTGAAGCTCAAAGTATGTCATGTGAAAGGAAACGGGTTGGTGGGAAAAGTAAAAAATTATTTTTGTCTCACATAGGAAGTTGATGAAATCTAAAACCACTTTATAAAGGATTGCACTTTAGAATGATGTAATCATGTGTTGCATAGAGGCTCTCTCCATGTGCACGCAGGGGGGTGCAAATCACAGACCAAAAGAGGCTTCGTTGTGGTGATACTGTTCGAGCACTAAGTCAGTTCGTTGGAGTATCATCTGTGGTGTTCAGATTATACTGTCTTACTGTTGTATCCTGAGAAGCAGACGCAAAAATTACACCTCAAGCACGTATGGTGAGGGGGTATATCTGTTTTAAGAAAACCGTGTGTAACACAGACCTTAGATTAAAAGTTGTTTGCTGTTTGTTTGTTTTTTAAATTATTTATGTTGTTTGTTTTTACAAATTCATAATTCTACAAATCCGGTATACATTCTGCAAATATGGTATCTAAGCTGTAAATTCGGCATTTAGTGTGTAAATCTGATATCCAAGTGTAAATCTAGTATCCAAGTACTTGAAACAATTATCGTACAAACTTAAAACAAATTGTTACTTTAAAGATAAGTTTTCATTTGGTTTATTGGAAACTAATATATTTGCTTCATTTTTAGAAATGGCTACCGGTCAAACCAATTTGTATGTAACCCAAGCTGTAGCTATTGAAAATCAGGATATGGGCTCTGTTGTGGCTCAATGGCCAAGTTTTCAGACTGTGGCTAGATTGCTAAGTCATGTTGTGAGTCAAACACTTGGCCATACCGTTACTGTTCCGATTAATCATGGTGAAAAATCGGAGAAATTCAATGGCTTGAATTTCAAGAGGTAGCAGCAGAAAATGCTATTTTATCTGACCACCTTGAATCTTGTGAGATTCTTAACTGAAACTGTTCCAAAACTTAATGAAGGTGAGGGAGACATTCAAGCGATCAATGCACTTGATGTTTGGAACCATTCGGATTTTCTATGCTGAAACTACACTATGAATAGCTTAGCAGACACACTATACAACGTGTATAATACTATGAAAACTGCTAAGGAGTTGTGGGAATCTTTGGACTGAAAATATAAAATTGAAGATGTCGGGGCTAAAAAGTTCATTGTCGGCAGATTCTTAGATTATAAGATGGATGGTGGACTCCAAAACTGTAATCAATTAAGTGCAGGAACTCCAAGTAATTCTTCATGAAATTCATGCCGAAGGGATGATGTTGAGTGAAACTTTTCAAGTGGCTGCAATTATTGAAAAATTGCCTCTTTCATGGAAAGATTTCAAGAATTACCTGAAGCACAAATGAAAGGAAATGAACGTCGAAGAACTAGTTGTTAGACTTCGAATTGAAGAAGACAACAAGAGTTCCGAGAAGAAGTGGTTCAATCCTAGTATTGCTAAAGCCAACGTTGTGGAGCATGGTCAGAGCAGTAAGGGGTACAAGATTAAGGCTGGGTCATCCGTGGTAAAGAGACCAAGCTAGGACCTAAATGTGGAATTTCTAAAAGGAAGTTTCAAGTGAAGTGCTTCAATTGTGACAAAGTAGGTCACAAGTCTTCAGAGTGTAGATTGCCAAAGAAGAAGAAAGAAACAAATTTGGTTGACTACTGGCACATGATGTGGCGGAGATGAATCTCGCAACTGTCATTTCTAAAGTGAATATGGTAGGCTCAAACCCAAAAGAATGGTGGATTGACACCAGAGCTACGAGGCATGTTTGTTCTGATAAAGAACTGTTTACGGCTTTCGAAGCAATAGATAATGGAGAAAAGTTGTTCATGGGAAATTCAGCAACTTCTGAAATCAAGGGACAAGGGAAGGTGGTTCTGAAGATGACCTCGGAAAAAGAGACGACTCTTAATATTGTGCTATATGTACCGAAAATCCGCAAGAACCTTGTGTCCGGGTCGCTTTTAAATAAACATGGTTTTCGTATTGTATTTGAGTCGGACAAAGTCATTTTGTTGAAGAGTGGAATGTTTGTCGGAAAAGGCTATGTTTCCGATGGTATGTTTAAGTTGAATGTAATGGTTGTTAAGCCAAAATGAATAAAGTAAACTCTTTTGCTTACTTGCACGACATGGTAGACTGGACATGTTTACGTAGACTAGTTAACTTGAATTGCATACTTGCGTTCCATATTTATTCAAAACATAAGCGTGAAACTTGTGTTGAGACAAAATCGACAAAGTCATCATTTAAATCAATTGAACGGAATACATAACCACTTGATTTAATTCACAGCGATATATGTGATCTAAAATTTGTACAAACAAGAGGTGGTGATAGGAATATGAAATACACATTTTACATCTTTATCTAATGTGCTCATATGACTATTTTATGCCTAAATGTACTTAGTATTATCATATTTTGGTTTAGGTGGCAATTCGATGGATATGGCGTAATTTGGAAGAAATAAGGGAAAATGACCAAAATGAAAGAAAACGAAAGTTTGGGAACCAAAGTGTAAATATTCAAAAGTTGTATTGAACCTCACGGTGAAGACTTGAGAGCGTTAGATGTCATTTGGATGAAGGAAGGAGTCAAAGAGATGAAACATAGCCAAAACATTATCACATATCAACTTTCATGTTGAAAAGTTTTGCACCGATTTTTAGTCTCATCTTGAGACCGATTTTTGACATGGTAGATGATCGAATTCGAAGATGGTATCTGATGAAAAGTTGTAGCCCTTTGAGTTATCTTTCCAACGTATCTTTAATTGTCTCAATCGGACATCGGAAGAGGAAGTTATAATGAAAATACTGAAGCAGACACAATTTTCAACAAATTTCTAGTGCTCAAGCGCTGTCCTGTAGCGCTCAAGCGCCTGTTTGGGCCATGAAAATTCCAGAAAAAGACTCCAAATTGACCAAGTATAAATAGACCTAGGAAGGCTTCCAAACTCCATTCTTCTCTATTTTTCTCTTAGATTCATGAATTGTAACTAAACTTTTACACTTGGTCGAAGGAGATTGAAGCCTCGGAACCACATATTGTGAGATCTAAATAGTTTTTCTTAATATAATTCATGTTTTTGAGTATTGAATATTTTTCTGCACTTATTTCTATGATTGTTATGTTTAATTTCTATGAGACCTAATAGTTTATTATTCATTGCAATCTACCGCTAAATTAAATATCAAATCCGTAATTGTTTGATCCCTTTAACTTGTGAAGCACTAGGATTTAATGATTTTCTGCAATATAGGTTATTGAATCTTAAGAAGAATGTTTAAATAGATTGAATGCAACCCCTAGTATTTGTGTTATCTAGTTCATCGATTTCTCTATTATGTAAAACTGTTATTAAATTGAATCTTGAGCGCTGGTCTGAGTTTATTTAATAATTAAGGTTAATTAGAACGCTAGTTTCTAACTAATTAAAATTAAGGAGAAATAGGAAAATTATTCCAATGGTGAATATTCAAAATATAAATTGAATTATCCTTACATCTATGATCAATTGTGGATTTCCGAAGGTAGATATTGACTTGGATCAAGGTTAGTTTTTTGATTGTTTCCGTTAATTTATTTTTCATTGTTATTAATTGCGCCACTTATAATTATTTGCATACAAAAATCCCCCAATGATTGTACGAAGCATAAAATATTGAATTACACACTCTTCAAGGAATCGACCCTTACTTCCACTACTTCATTAGTTTTAGAGGTTTAAGAACTATTTTTGGGTGCCTACGACAGCACACCAAATTTTGGTGCCGAGTCAGGGAGTGGTGTTAATTTATTTTTGTGCTTCTTTAGTTGCTTATTTTATTTTTAAAAAAATCAAAAAAATCATAATTTTTAGGTTTTTAGGCAATTTATTGTTGTTAGAAATTTTAGCATAGAATTTTATTTATTTTTCTTACTCTAGTTTCTTTTTAACTTATTTTTCATTTTTTTAGTTTCCTTGATAGTTTATGCACATAACTCGATCTTCTACTCAAGAAACTTGATTGCAAATATGGCCGTCAATTCTCAACAATTTGGCACTAGACTCGACATGCTATCTACACATGTTAATGATGTAAATGGTTCATCCATTGAACAACAACTTGCGAGTCTAACTACTCTTATTTGTCAAATGGCTGTAGGTACTATGCAAACAGCAAAGACTTGTGGAATTCGTTCATTGGTAGGCCATCCAACCGATATGTGCCCAACAATTCAAGAAGAATCCGTTGAACATGTAAATGTAGTCGATAGTTTTTCTGGACAACCACAAAGGAATTATGATCCCTATTTAAACACGTACAACCAATGATGGAGGGATCATCCAAATCTTTGTTATGAAAATCGACAAGTGAATCAACCTATGAATAAAAATTGGCAGAATTTCTAGCAATGTAATCAGCCATACCCTTCTAAACAACAACATGGCCAAACTTCTAACTCTAGTATATCTTTAGAAGATATTGTTAAATCTCTTGCCACTAACACTTTACAATTTCAACAGGAGAGAAGGGCTAGCATTCAAAGTTTAGAGAATCAAATGGGTCAAATGGCTAACGCGGTCAGTAGGTTAGAGTCACATAATACGAGAAAATTGACATCTCAAACAATAATAAATCCAAAAGAAAATGTAAGTGCAATCACGTTGAAGAGTGGAGCGGAGGTTGAAACTCCAGTAAAGGTAGCCCCTACATCATCGATGGAAGAAAATAAGGAATATATCACAGCAAAAAAGAGTGCTCCCAACACTACTGATGTAACTGAGCGTAAGTTTCCACCTCTTTCTGATTATAAACATGTACCTCCTTTTCCTCAAGCTTTAGTAGGATCTAGGAAATATAAACGAGATCATGATGAGTTGCATGAAATTTTTAGTAAATGTGAGGTAAATATTCCACTTTTAGATATGTTTAAACAAGTGCCTCATTATGCTAAATTTTTGAAACACTTGTGTACAAGTAAAAGGAAACAGAAATTGAAGGGGATTGAAAGGGTAAAATTTGGAGAACAAGTATCTGCAATAATTCAAAAGAAACTTCCTGCAAAGTGCACCGATCCAGGTGTGTTCACTATCCTTTGCATGATAGGCAATACTAAGTTTGAGAATGTCATGTTAGATTCTGGAGCATCTGGAGCATCTATTAATGTCATGTCATATTCTGTATACACTTCCTTGAAACTAAGACCTTTAATTGATGCTGGTGTGATAATTCAACTAGCTGATAAATCTAATGCATATCCTAAGGGGGTAGTTGATGATGTTCTTGTGAAAGTTAATGTGTTGGTTTTTCCTGCTGATTTTTATGTGCTTGACATGGGCAATAGTAATCAAACTCTCCCTATTTTTTTAGGAAGACCGTTCTTAAGGACATCCAAAATTAAAATGGACTTTCATAATGGCACACTAACCATGGAATTTGATGATAAAACTATTACACTTAATATCTATGATTCCATGAAACATCTGTGTAATAATAACCATGTTCATTTTATTAATGAGATTGATCAATTAGCACATGATGTTTTCAAATTTCTTGCTACAAAAGAATGGGAAGTTGTCAATATTGAGCATCTTGGGAAGGAAAAAGAGGACATGGCCTTAAACACTGAGTTACAAAGAACTGTTGCAGCATTAAAAGATCTTCCAGAGTCAGGTAAGAGTTTTGGTTTTGTATTACCAGTTTCTAATGAGAAACCTCTACTTTCTGTTTTGCAGACTTCCATTCTAAATTTGAAGCCTCACCCCAGTCACTACAAGTAAGTATTCCATGGAGGTGGAGGAGCATTGCCAGTTATCATTCCCATTGAACTTGGTACACCGCAAGGAAGATCGAAGCCAACCATGATAGACCCAGTCTAAATAAGGAGACATTGAGTCGAGCCAAAGACGATAAACAAAGGCGCTGCTTGAGAGGCAACCCAAGGGGAGTTTGTTCCTTTTCCATTTTTATTTTTGCATTTTTATTTTTATTTTTATCTTTGTCATTTTCTTTGCATTGCACCTTACATTGGGGACAATGTAAGTTTTAAAGTGTGGGGGAGGGATTTAGATTTAGGTTGCATTTAGATTGAGTGAGTTAATTTAAAAAAAAAAACAAAATTGCATGATTTTTCAAGAAGAGAAGTTGAGGTTAAAAGATTTTTGGTTGTGTATGCTATTTGCTAGAATTAATTAGGCTTTTGAAGAACTCATAACATGATTGAATGAATAATCCTCCAACTTAGAGTTGATTGTGGAGTTATTTTCTTTGAGGATGGTAGTAACTAAATTCTGCAGACAAAAGCCGGTGAGATTTTTGAGCATTTAGACTGATACATCCATAACAGTCTCATTATTTCTTTTCATGTGTGATATTCTTCCATGATTTTGTTTCTCTATAACTTGCCTTGATTCTCTTCAAGATCAAATTGATATATGCATGCACGAACATGATTAAGGTCATTTTTGTTACATAAATAAGCTTCATTAGCCAAATAGCCTACCATGTAATTGAATTTTCCATTGTTGAGCTCGTTTGAGCCTTATTGCCTTTTCTTTGTATAAACTCACATTACAAGCTTTAAACTGGAAAAACGATGTCTTTACCCAAGCCGTAGAGCTAGTGAAGTATTGTTAAATGTCATGAGAAGTGTGAATATGCAAGAAAATAAGTGTGGGGGTATCAAGATTTATAATAGTGCTGTTATTGGTGAATTGAGACAAATTTTCTATACACTCAATGTATGGCATGGTAGACTAGGACATGTTTACGTAGACTAGTTAACTTGAATTGCATACATGCATTCTATATTTATTCAAAACATAAGTGCGAAACTTGTGTTGAGGCAAAATTGACAAGGCCATCATTTAAATCAATTGAACGGAGTACAGAACCACTTGATTTAATTCACAGCGATATATGTGATTTAAAATTTGTACAAACAAGAGGTGGCAACAAGTATTTCATTACTTTTGTCGACGATAGCACAAAATATTGCTATGTCTACTTGCTAAAAAGTAAGGATGAAGCGATAAAGAAATTTATTCTCTACAAGAATGAAGTTGAAAACCAACTTAACAAGAAAATTAAGATGATAAGAAGCGATCGAGGTGGTGAGTATGAAGCACCATTCACTGAATTCTGTGCACAACGTGGAATCATACATGAAACCACCGCACCTTATTCACCGCAACAAAATGATGTTGCTGAAAGGAAAAATCACACCTTAAAAGAAATGATGAATGCAATGTTGGTGAGTTCTAGATTACCTCAGAACATGTGGGGGGGGGGGGGGGGAGGCTGTGTTATCAGCAAATTACCTTTTAAATAAGGTTTTCCGAAAGAAAATGGAAAATACCCTTTATGAGTTATGGAAAGGAAGAAAGTCTTCCTACAAATACTTACGAGTATGGGGGTGTCTTGCTAAAGTGACTGTCCCAACACCAAAGAAGGTGAAGATAGACCCGAAAACTATAGATTGTATCTTCATTAGATATGCTCAAAATAGTAGTGCTTATCTGTTTCTTGTGTATAAATCTAAAATCTTAGATATACACAAAAACATGATAATGGAATCGAGAAATGCTTCATTTTTTAACATGTATTTCCATGCAAGTCCAAAGAAGAGGTAAGCTCTTCTAAACGGACATATGAGACTATGATCGAAAGTAGTCAGGACTAAGAATTAGAAGAGGAGGTTGAGGTTGAACCAAGACGCAGCAAAAGGGAAAGGACAGAAAAATCTTTGGTCCAGGTTTTTTGACTTATATGCTAGAAAGTGAACTTCAAAGCTATTGAGAAGCTGTGAACTCCTTAAAAGGACCTCAATGGAGAGAAAGTGAAATAGATTCCATTTTGCAAAATGATATATGAGAGCTAGTGGATCTTCCTCCAGGAAGTAAACCACTAGGCTACAGATGGATTTTCAAATGAAAGATGAAAGCGGATGGATCTATTGAAAAGTATAAGACCATATTAGTAATAAAAGGTTACAGACAGCGAGAATGTCTTGATTACTTTGATACATATTCTCCAGTAACGAGAATAACATCTATTAGGATGATACTTGCGATTGCTGCTTTACGAAATCTTGAAATACATCAAATAGATGTTAAGACTGCCTTCCTGAATGGAGATTTAGATGAAGAAATCTATATGGAACAACCCGAGGGCTTTTTATCTCCAGGGCAAGAAAAGAAGGTTTGTAAATTGGTGAAGTCATTATATGACTTGAAACAAGCACCGAAACAATGGCATGAAAAATTTGACAGTGTCATGATGGAGAGTGGATTTAAAATTAATGAGTGTGACAAATGTGTTTACGTTAAAGACACTGGAAATGATTATGTCATTTTATGTCTTTATGTTGATGACATGCTTATTGTTGGTAATAACAATAAGATGATTAAATCCACTAAATATATGTTAAATTCGAGATTTGACATGAAGGATATGGGTTTATCTCATGTTATACTTGGAATCAAAATTTTAAGAACATCAGATGGGCTTGTTCTAAACCAGTCACATTATGTGGATAAAATTCTAGAAAAGTTCAGTAAGGATGATACTGAAATGGCTAGAACACATTGAGGTACAAATCAACATCTATCCAAAAACAAAAGTGAAAGTGTATCTCAAGTAGAATACTTGAGAGTTATTGGGAGTTTGATGTATTTGATGAGTTGTACAAGACCAGACATAGCCTACATAGTGAGTAAACTGAGTAGATATACGAGTAATCTAGGAGCTGATCACTGGAAAGGAATAGTAAGAGTACTAAGGTACTTGAGATATACTCGTAATTTTTGATTGCACTATACAAGATATCCAGCGGTCATTGAAGGATATACTGATGCTAATTGGATATCTGATATAAAAGACTCAAAGTCCACGAGTGGATTTGTATTCACATTGGCAGGTGCAGCTATATCCTGAAAATCCTCTAAACAAACAGTGATAGCCAGATCCACTATGTAATCTGAGTTTATAGCTCTAGATAAAAGTGGAGAAGAGGCTGAGTGGTTGCAAAACTTTTTAGAGGATATTCCAAGATGGTCAAAACCTGTGCAAGCAATTTGCATATATTGTGATAGTCAATCAGCAATTGGAAGGGCACAAAGTAACATGTACAATGGTAAGTCTAGACATATACGTCGTAGACATAATACCATAAGGTAACTACTCTCAACTGGAGTTATCACTATTGACTATGTAAAGTCAAAGGATAACATTGCAGATCCGCTAACCAAATGGTTAAATAGAGAGTTAGTTGAAAAATCATCGAGAGGAATGAGACTTAAGCCCTTGAATGGATAAGTTAATACAAAGGAAAACTCAACCTAGTTGACTGGAGATCCCAAAATCTAAGTTCAAAGGGACAACCTAATTGTAAAGACTTGATAGAATCACTGTGGGGGATATTACATCCTGTCCATTCCTATGATGCAACAGTGATGCCCATAAAGATGAAGGATAAGCAATAGGATTTTCATGATAGTTTTTTTCTTAGTTAGCTTTGTTGAGTTTTGATATTTTGTGATATTAATGTTTCAATTATTGTTTTGATTACCATTAGTATTACTTCTCAATCTAACTAGCATATTTATGATAGTTGTTTCAATTGTTATATTTTCTGTTTCACGTGCTTCTACACTTGATATTTGAGTTGTTAATTTTAGGAAACATGTTTCAAGGAATACAAGAGACGGACATTCAATTTGAGTTTGGGTATATTAGTTTTGTTTTCACTTCATTGACTTTTATTATATAGTTTTGATACAAAATGCCAAAATGGAGAGATTGTTAAATTTTAAGTTGTATTTGTAATTCTTTAAATAAAATCTTTATTATAAAAGAGTTGTAAAAGTCAATAAGTCTTTTAGGGTGTTGTATAGATTAATTAACCGTCACCAAACTGATGCTCGAGTATCCAAAACATAATCATTGTCATCGACACCTGTCGCTAGCCGGCGCTCAAGCGACGTTTTTAGATGAAGCCTAGTTCGCGTTTTTCAAGAGTTCTATTTATCATGTACCATACAAATACCTCATATTATATATACCCAAATGCCCATTACGTTTTTTAGGGTGGCTTATCATTATAATACATTATCATAACACAATTCCATGATCCAAGAATACATCCTGACATTGAGATTAATCCTTTGAATTTTTAGATCAGTCAACCACAAGTTTGGAAAAATATCAAATTCAAATAATCCAAAACACTCATTTCCTAAATATAATTAGGAAGGTACGTTCTCAATAACTTTTTGAGGTTGTTGAATTGAGAGATATTGGACCCGAAGCACGTAAGAGTACAAGAACAAAGTGTTTTTGGTGATCCATGTGAAATAAACAATTTCAAAAGATCGGGAGTGCAAGTGTGAGTGAAGCACGTTACAGTGAGTCTTGGAGATTGTAGGAATTGAATCAACGAGTCTAGTGGATTTTCTAAATTGAATCATACTATAAGTTCTTATTTTCTATAGTGGAAGTTATGGCTTAGACCCGGAGTTTTTAATCCTGTAAAGGGTTTTTCTGTCAATAAATGTTATATTATTTACTGCTTTATTTACTATTGTGGCAACTCAACATATGGTAGTTAATTTATGTGAACTGGAAAGATTAATTAATCATTGTGACTTGTTGCAATATTATTCGACAATAATTTTAATTCATTGTTATTTACCTATTTACCCCCTCTGGTGATTGTAAGGTCGAACTCGTAATTTTCATAAACTAAAAGAAACACACAAACACAAGTTTTTTTTTTAGTAAGACATGGATACAATGTAGACATATTAGTTAATTTCTTTTAATACTTTTGAAAAAAAAAAAAACTTTATTTAGTTTGATTTTTTATGGATAAAATCTTTTAAATTGGACGTACAACTATTTAGTATAACAAAATAACTTTGAGTTAAAATATATATATGTTATTATCCAAGTAGTAAATGTAAAAGAAATTCAGCATGAAGCTTGTAGCTTTTTTAGTCGTACTAGAGCATGGATTTGGTCTTGAGGTACATGTTACACCTTGGATTGCATGCCGGCTTGCACGTATCTCTAGATTATTCCAATCGTGGACACATTAGAGAAATTGGTCGAAGACCCATGGTTGGGGATGCTCGTGTGGGAGTAATGTATAACCGTCAAGACCCATATATTAACAAAGAAATTGATACATTGGATCACGTGCACCGCTGGCGATAATCCTGAGACACGACTATGTTATTTGGAAGCTTGGGGCACGAATCCCAAGCATTGATGGGGTTGTCCAATGGTGGCAACTCGATTGATTGTGGGACCAAGACATAGGTCATATCTACAACATGTGGTAATGAATTGAAGGTTAATGATAAGAACACAGCCAGAAAAAGATTAGGAATATACGTACGAAAATGAGCCAAAGATCGAAGACCTTCACTGCAATTAAAATGTGAGGTTAATGTAACTTCATAGAATAGAGATGAATTGGGGTTGTTATATGTGAGATCTTTCATTATTATTTATTAATAATTGTGGTTGTATATCTTTCATTAGTACATACTAATTATGACTTAGCGAGTTTTCCCGCAAACTATGCCTCATATTCGGTGGTAATTAAAATCAAATTTTTTAGTAGATTTTCATAAAAGTTGGTGAAATGTGTAGTTAAAAAGTTATGGGTCTTATGAAATGTATAATGAAGGTTAATTGTTGACTTTGATTCAATTTACTCACAAGGGATATTATTAAACAAATAAAAAAGAATCCTCGCCCACCTTCACGGACTAAAAACCAATTTTCATGCTGCATGCAGCATAATCATAGACAAACATTTTGTTAACCAGAATCTGAAGAGAAGTCTAAAATATTGCATATAGCACACGCGCGAGGTGGATGTTTTCCCAGAATCTTTAGAATTATGTTTGTTCGGAGGTTGGGGCTTCCAACACCGACAAGATCATTCCATATTGATTTCATGGATATGAGTTCCTATAACCAAGGGATTAGTGCATGAAACGAGATTCTGCCCATGTTTGGCGCAGATAAAAAAATTTGATTAAAATTTAAGTTAAAAGTCAACAATTATTTTGTCTTCAACCATTGTCTAGCATGAATCCCTTCCATTGTCAAACTTGATTTCTAAATAAATACAAATCTATATTTTAAAATTTGTTCACATTCTTTCCGGGAAAGAATATACAAAAGTATAGGTAATTATATTATATAACCACATTTAGTTGCAATAAAGGTTCACATTGTTTTCATTTTTTGTTTGTATTCTTGTATTTAACCTTCAATTAATTAAAACAAGAATCTTGTCTCTGATTACAATTCTTATCTAAATATTATGCTAACACATGAATTGAAACAAGGGAAAAATATTATCAAAATTTTCTATATTTTAAACCACTCATTTAAAAATATAAGAGGCAAATAAGTCTTTTTATGCCCTCTTAAAAAATATTTTGCACGAAAATCGTCGTTAGGTACAAGATATGAAAAAATAAATAGAAAATCAAAGATAAGAATTTGATGAAAAAAGCTGTACTTGACAAAAGTTGTAGTGTGAATATAATTAGCATAAAAATATATATGTATAAAATTGCCCCATGGGCTCGTGAACTCAAAAGAATTATTGTACATTCCTTGCGATTTTGTTACCGTAATTCCTACAAAATCTTCATGAAGTCAAGGAACGAGATCACGAACCCTAGTAGGCTTTCTCTTCTCTATTTAATGGTTCTAAAATCATTCTCAGTCCATCAAACATAACATTAATATCAGCAAACAACTGACCATGAAACACATACATCATTTACATCTATACAATGTTCATGTTTGTACTAAATTGATTCTAGTTATCACCTTGGTTTTTTGCATAAATATTATCGGAGGTTCTGGCCGGCATCTGAGATATACTCCGATTATTCACTCCCATTACTCGAGATCGACTATGCTCCATCTACGATATTCTTCAACAAATACAAATGATAGTGCTGTGGAAAATCAAGCATATTCTGGTCCCAGTCGAAGAGGAAGTGGTCACTAGCCCTTTTTACGAATTATAATTGTATTTTATGTTTCCTCGAAAAAGGATTATTGCCTAATTCTTCATGTTTTCATAATTCTACTGCTATTTAATTTAGGTTATATCATGTTGTAACTTGGGTGGTTTAAGACGAATAAACGATGATTTTGGGTTTTGAAAATTTTATTAATTGTAGTGCGGATTAGAGATAAACTCTTCCATGCTTTGGAAGTCGTTGTGGGTTATGTCGCAACCTAATAGTACTCTAGTAGAGAGATCTATTTGCAGAGAAGCTCTTCCACATGCCTAGTCCGTTGGCAACCTAATAACCGTGAGGCTTTATTTATTTATTTTTATTTTTTTAAAACTTCAATAAGAGACATTTTATTAATGAATCAACACAAACGACGTCGTAATGGAAAAAAAAGAATACTATTAAATCGGCCCCCTCTCCACCCTTGATCACTAACCCCTCGCCCATCTCCAAAAGACACTCAACAGACAGTCCACACTTGTCGTGCTCAACCCCGTTTCTTTCCTCCCAAAGAGCCAAAAAAGAACATTTCCTTACAAGCTCCTCCTACTATAG
This sequence comes from Fraxinus excelsior, assembly GCA_019097785.1. NCBI lineage: Eukaryota > Viridiplantae > Streptophyta > Magnoliopsida > Lamiales > Oleaceae > Fraxinus > Fraxinus excelsior. The sequence continues at coordinate 8,463,746 of CM032642.1, forward strand.
TTAGCCTGAATATTTATTACAAACAAGAGGCAAAGCTACCCTGGAACAGCCCAGTTAGAATTAGGGTTTAACCCGTATTCTTTGTTAAAAATAACTAAGAGTTATAGTGAAAGTGCTCATTAATTAGAATTCTATTTGGAAGACAATTGTCAAATTCTATTCAAGTTTAATTGGCAAATTCTAATTGAAGTTCTACTTGAAAACCCATTGAAAGTAAGAATTTGGGTTAGACTTGAAGAAGATTTGGAATGAAGAAAAACATCATTGGAACGAGTTTGGGTAGGAGACGAGGCGCCAAGTCGCTGAGCTTAGGCACCGGTAGCTATTCATTGAATAGCGAAGCCGGTGCTACGACACCCGGTAAGTGGCTCCCGCGGCGCCAATTGTGCTGTTTTTTTCGTTTTGGGTCTCCTTTTCCGAAGTATGATATTCCACTGTTACTTTGCAATACAAGATTGTATTTGTGACAAGTAAAAATGCGAGCAAAACACGCTCACATGGATTTGGATGACACATTGTTGAGATTTGATAAGATGCCCATAACTTGGACTATGGAGGAGAAATAATAGAGAGATCGAAAGCCCTATCTAACTCATATTCATATTGAGGTTTTGGAATATTTGGGTTTAAATCAACCCCTTTTAATTTTTTTGAATAAAATGTTGAATGCCTTGAGGGATCAATGCTTGTATAGTCGACGACAGTGGAGGAGAACTATAACGATTGTGGGAAATAGAAGTGAACTTAGGAGGAGGAAAAACTCAATGAGGAGGAATGCTTTTCTAATCAATTGTGGACTTATCATCAAGTGTAGATTACATAGATATTTATAGGAGTACTTCATATCACATAAGTTCATTCCCTCAATTTAATTCTACTACATGAACCAAACTTTACTAGGTACATATTAATTAGCAATACATGAACCACACTTCACTAGATACTTATTAGTTATCAATACATGTATCTCAAACTTCTAAACACGAAACTAAATTAAATAGGTGAAATGCATGTTTAACTTCGAACACCCCCATAAACATGTCTTTTACGTACTCCAAGCAAGCTTCTTGATACCTTGAAAGTATTGAACTTGAGATCATTGGTGAAAATATCTCCAATCTAGTCTTGAGACTTCACATAACTAAGCTCCACCACCTCGTTTGCAATGCAGTCATGCATAAAATGATATCTGGTGTCTATGTGTTTGCTACGTTCATGAAACAACAAATTTTGGTAATGCAATGGTTGATTTGTTATCAATACTTACTTGAACATAAGAATAATTCTGATTTAGTTAAGATTTCTAGTTTCTATCATATGCTCGATATTGGAAGGTTGATAATATTATTGAAGTTGTGAAAATTACTATAGCAATATTGGACTCGTTTGATTGGACGTAATTAATAATGTATTAGGTTCGAGAAGAAGTTAATTTGGATAATAACAACCAAGTTAGAGCAAATAAAAGAAAAAATGTGGTTTTTGGATTTCGGAAGAATTTCATTTCTTTGATTTGAATTTTGATCTGTGCATGTGTGATGCATATGGATTATCCATGATCACTTGAGTTAATTTTATATTATCCTAACGAAGTTGTTACTGGAGAATTTGAATTAATGGATAGTTATTAGTATATTTAATTGTATTAGGACGAACAATCTCAAAGTCCTATACTATTAAATTTTTTCTTGCACGTGTGTCCTCAATCATCTCCACAATTTAATATTTGTCCATACATTTTTCCTTTGATAACACAGTAACAAAGATAAACACACAGATCAAATAGTTAACAATTTAAAATTCAAGAAAAGGAGACACACATGGTTCTCAAAGCCTAAGATTTGTTTTGAAAGAGGTAGACTCAAAACCCATTTTATTTCAATTCATGTTATAGTTCAGCATATATCGTTGAATATTGTGCCATTGTTTGTCATTTATATTTAACATATGAGGCAATGATGAAAATAGGGCTTGGCCCAACATGGAAAATCATTTTACTTAAAAACATTGCCCAATAACTCAATCAAAGAGTCAGACACACAACCCGAGCCCAAAAGAATAATCTAGTAAGCTGCTCTAGACCGTAGGATGAAAAATTGATCTAATGGTTGATGGTTTGTTTTATATATATTCAGCTAGGCCATCCACTTTGGAAGATTAATTCATTATTGTCTTTGACTTTTTGCATGAAAAGAATAGAGACTCTCTTTTGCTTCCATTTTTCCCTCTTACTGGGTGCATAAGTGAAAGCTTCTGGAGAGTTTCCACTTTTGAGTTCTACTAGTGATTTCTTTTCTATTTTCTATCTTTGTGATGAAATTATTCTTGGTGAATATTGTCTTTGTGATATAGAGGGGAAAAATAGTGTTGGAGATTGATTTATTCGATTAGGTCTATTGTAGTAGCTATTTGGATTTCCTTAGGGTTTGGGTTGTTGCCGGCCGTCTCTTGATTGTACAGACGGGTACAATGATTCTTTGTGAATTTCTGAGCCCCAACAATTCGATATTACTTTGTGTATTTTGGCATTCTTGGTGAATATTCTTGATTGCTTCCGTTGATTTCGAGGCTCCTAACCTTACAAGTGGTATCAGAGCGCTATTAAGTGCATAAGGAGGCCTCAATTGAGATTTGGTCACCTAAAAATTCAGGTTCTGTTGACTGCTGGTTTTCTCGATTCCGTGCAGTAAACCCTTATTTGTTTTACTTTCTCGATTTAGCTACTAATTCCCTTTCTCTTTGTGTTTCTTGCGAGGGAATTTAATTCTTGGTGAATTGGAGTTTGGAGCTGGGCTTTGAGCTGACAGAGGGCTGTTTTCTCGCAACTGTCTGTGACTGGTTCTCTGTGAACCGTGTCTGGTGATATAATTCTAATCCCTATTTTCTATTTTCATTGTTATTAGATCTTGGTTACTGATAGTTTTCCCCTGTTTCCCCTATTATAATTTTGTTGTTGGTGTTAGAATTGATCCTTGACCTGGGGTCTTGAACCCCACGGAATCCTGGTGAATTCTAACACCTGAAATTGTTTTATAATACTGATTGTTAGTCTACTTTATCTACAGTAGCTTATTCTTTGTGAACTCTTGTGTTTGTTAGTATGCTTTAATCTCAATGTTAATCTGCTGCTGATTCTTTCAGTTTATTAAAACTGCTCAACATCATTGATAGTTATTTTAGTCACTGTGTAGATAGCCTATTTCAGTTTGATATTATTCATTTCTGATTTGATTGCACTATGATTTGTGTGCTATTAAATTGGTGAATGAAATCTATGTTTTCTATTTGTCTTTGTGGAATTGTGACCTCGAAATTTTTTTTGTGTTGATTAAAAACTTCAAATGACCATAGCAATATTTGAACTTGGAGTTTTTAATAAAAAATGGAATTTTCCTATTTGGCAACAAAAAATGAGATGGGTCATAGTTCAACAGAAAGTGGCTAAGGCTATTACTGGTGAATATCCTGCTACTATGACTGATGACTAAAAGAATGAATCTGATGAACTTGCATATACTTCTATTATCCTTCATTTATTTGATCAAGTGTTGAGAAAGATAGGAAAGCAAGATAGTGCTAAGGATTTGTGAGATAAATTAGAAGAACAGTATATGTTTAAGAGTTTGCCTAATAAACTCTTCCTTTTAGAGAGGGTCGTTAGCTTTAAGATTGATATGTCAAAAGACTTAGATGATAATCTTGATACTTCTAATAAGTTAGTTCAAGATATCACTAATGCCGGGGATAAAGTTTCTGATGAGCACAAAGCCGTTATCCTTTTGAATGGTATCTAATATTTCCTACCAAATATAATTAAGATGAGTTTAGGTCCTTTCATCTTATTAAATCTAATGGTATCTAATATTTCCTACCAAATAAGTTATAAAAGTATATCCATTTGAGATACGAACACTGTTCTCGTATGATCATACACTTATATCTTACTAATATTTGTAGAGATCCATAACGTGAAGCCTACTCCATTTTATGGCTTCTTTTTCTTCACAGGGATCAAATATTGTTGATCCCTAAAGCCTCAAAGTTTTGTAACTTGACTTTATCTTCGTTATAGGATGGCCTAGACCTTACTGGACTAAAATCTTGTCTACTGTATTATTTTAAAATTTTCATTATTGAACTATTTGGTCTCCAGCTTGATGTCACTACTCCGGGAGTAAATATCCTTGCGCCTACTCTAAAGTAACAACATGTTACGAATTTACTTAACATGTCCAGCGAAACTAAAAAAAAAAAAAAAAAATCAATTCACATCAAATTATGTTCTTATAGTTCTTCTTTTGTGTGTGACCAATTATGTTCCCGATCATGATATCTAACGATGCGAATTATTATTTTAATCCAATCAAAATCAATAAATTAAATTCCCTTTTAATTTATTAGTAATTCATAATTGTCATCCCAAATTGAGATCTAGTAATGTGTAGTGCAAAACATATAACAAAAAATATCACGTGATATGACAAATCAAACTTGTTAGTTCATTGTGAAACTATAAACTTTTCGTCAATATGTATCGATTAATCATGAGATACAAAAGTGTGTTAATCTCAATTATCGATTATACATTTCATCGCACTATTAAGACAATGTTATGAGTACACATTGACTAAAGATTTCATTATCAACTTAATTGAATGAAATGTAAATTGTAATCACTTACTATCTAAGAGTGGCTAATCCCCTATTGATCATTCACAATTATCATATGATTCTTGACATGTTCGAATAATGTCATTTTAGCAACTCTCGACAGAGCGACATCCAACATTACCAAATTATGACTATTCCCATGTAAGGCATTATGATTACCTCAAGTCAAATGATCAATTCCGTTATCGAATGTTAGAAATTAACCAATAACACTTAGATGGTTATCCATGTAGAATCTCTCCAGTGGATCTCCAATTCTATGTTTTTATAACAAAACATTCACGTATTTATTTAAATGTGACCACAAAAAATTGAAACAATACCCCTTTTCAGTTTGACTTTCTAATACAATTTTAGTCCTACATCTTCTAATCTTTGTAATCAAGTCATCATCATCCCAAAATCATTTATAATGACTCGATACAAGTTACGGAAGTTTGTAATTTAGCCTCCAAACTTTTTAAACATCGAATTTAACTCCGTGAGCTTATGATTTGTACCGAGTGCTCCATTAATACTTCCAGTTGATCCATTACATTTAGGGGTGTCAATTAGTCGAGTTGAGTCAAACCATGAGCCAAAACTTTTTGCTCAGACTCGGTGCCACTAAAAATGGTTCGAGCTTTTTTTAGCTGAAGTCGAGCCAAGCAAAAGCTTGACCAAAAAATGTAGGCTCGACCCGAGCCTTCGACTCCAGCTTAAGCGAGTTGAGCCGAGCTAGCTCTTTAGTTTATTTTTAATTCGTGACAAATCTAAATATTTATACTATTATAAATAATAACTAAATATTAACATATAAAATTTTACAACTAAAATTAAAAGAAAAAAAAAGGTGGTTGCTGCCACCACAAGCAACTGTAAGATTTTGTTAATTTTTGTAATTTTTGTAATTTTTTAGGCTCACGGGCCAACCCGGGCTCGAGCCGACACCCCAAAATGGGGCTTGTCCCAAGCCACGAACCAGCCCGACTCGAGCTTCTCCGGGGCAAAGCCACGAGCTGCCCGAGCCGATGAGCCATATTGATATCTCTAATTATATTCATGTTAATTTTCAGTCACTCAGAAAAAACTCCAATTAGGCTCCAAAATCAAAGATGATCACACACCAACCTGAGCATTGTAACGATCTTAAAGAAGATATCGTGACTTAGCACTACTCAACTTGTAGGGTTACACATACCACGCAAATAACAAGTGCAACAATCATGAGTCTGGCCACCTACCTCAAAAAGTAGCTTGATGATCGAATCACTCCGAATGCAAATAATGCCCACCGACAAACAAGGACCCGTCCGAGTGATTTTGGCTACTTGTGTGATAAGTGTGTCTTGTATAGTAGATCACTATCGGGAAACACTTTATCTATCCTATCTTTTTTATTATAGCCCTTTTGCATCCACTTAAATCTAAGTTGGGGTTTTTCCTATAATTGACAAAATTTGTACAAATTAAGTAGATATTGCTCAATTTACATCTAATTGAAGAAGAATAGAAGCCCATATAAGTTCATAACCATTATTTCCCATAAGGAATAACATAAAATTTACTGACTATTGTGTGAGAACTTTGGCTTTGCTTTGAAGGCAATATTCTATTACGAGTAATGATATTCATCCTGACGGGTACTACCAGTCTAAGTGACAACTATGCGACATTGAATAATATATTCATTTAAATACAAAGTCAAATAATCAATTTAACTATACCTTGAAGTGTGACCACCTAAATTGTTGCTAGATAATATTATTTTTTCTAATACATTTGTTAGAATATGACCCAAGTTTCTATTTTGATTAGATTTGGGTTGTTAGATTGATAAAGAAGGCATCAACAATTTTGCTTTGGAAGTCTAGTTTGAAGATGGGTCAAATTTCATCAAGGATTGGGAGTTTAATTGGAAGAAAGACTTTGGAATCAAGAAAAACACATTTGGAAGGTGTTAACGTTGAAAGCACAATTTTGATACATCAGGCTAACGTTGGAACACATGCTCTTTGATACTAGGACGCCGGCCTTAGATCTAAGGCTCCTCTTGTTTGGGAGGTATCCGATTTTGATCACATTTCTTGTATTGCATTTCATTCAAAACACCAAAAATGGGCTCCTATGTGCACTCCACATGGTTTAGGCTCTTAAAAGGCTCAAGTAACATAGCAAAACATTGTATAATCATTGAGAAAACATCAAAGTGAGAGGATCTAGATTATAGAGAGAGTGACTCCCATATTTTGAGAATACATTAAGAGTCTTGCAAGATCTTTTTGAATACTCATTGTTATTTATTCTAGTGAATTCTCCACCTTTGCCCATGTTTTTTTTTTCCCGAATTTGGGTTTTCACATTAAATCTTGTGTTCTTGTTTGATTCTTTTCATTTTTTCATATTTCTTGACTTTAATATTTATAGGGATCCATAAAGTGAAGCCTGCTCCATTTTATGGCTTCTTTTTCTTCACAGGGATCAAATAGTGTTGATCCCTAAAGCCTCAAGGTTCTGTAACTTGACTTTATCTTCGTTATATGATGGACTCGACCCTACTGGACTAAAATCTTGTCTATTGTATTGTTTTAAAATTTTCATTATTGAACTATTTTGTCTTCAGCTTGATGTTACTGCTTCGGGAGTAAATATCATTGCGCCTACTCTGAATCAACAACTTGTTGTAAATTTACTTAACAGGCACATCAAAACTAAAAAAATAAAAAATCAATTCACATCAAAGACTTGCTTTGCCTATAGAAAGAAAATGTTATAAGAATTATTCATGTTCTGGATTTACTTAACAGGCACAACGAAACTAAATAAAAAATAAAAAATCAATTCACATCAAAAATTTGCTTTGCCTGTAGAAAGAAAATGTGATAAGAATTATACATTTAGTTAATTTTGCGAAGAACAATTTTGATTTACATTCTATAACTGTCTAATTGTCCAGTCTCCAATAAAAATCCACTTAGAGAACAAAAATAAGAGAATTAGAGTTTCTCTTTTTTTGTGCTAAGAAGATAATAAATGTATGTTATTTTTCAACACTAACAACATATTAACAGAAGTTTAAATGGGCTTGGCCCATCACTTAAATTCAACCCGGTCAAACATTTAATTAATCTAACTAATTAAATATGATCCATAAATTAATTAATCTAATTAATGAACTTAGTCAATTAATAAGCAAACCAATTAATTAATTGTCTAATATTTGTTAATTAATTAACTAATATATTTCATTCTTCTAATTCTTCGTTTGTGTGTGACCAATTATGTTCACGATCACAATGTCTAACGACGTGAATTATTATTTTAATTAATCCAATCAAAACCAATAAATTAAATTCCTTTTTCATTTATTCATAAGTCATACTTGTTCCAGATTGAGATCTAGAAATATGTAGTGTAAAACATATAACAAAAAATGTTACGTGAAATGACAAATCAAACTTGTTCGTTCATCATGAAACTATAATCTCTTCGTCAATATGATCCAATCAATCATGAGATACATAAGTGTATCAATCTCAATTATTGATCATATATTTCATCCCACTATTAAATCAATTTTATAAGTACACCATGACTAAAGATTTCATTATCAACTTAACTAAATGAAATGTAGATTGTAATCTCTTACTATTTAAGAGTGACAAATCCTCTATTGTTCATTCACAATCATCATATAATTCTTGACATATTCGAATGATGTCTTCTTAGCGACTCTTGACAAAGCAACATCCAACATTACCAGATTATGACTATTCTCATACAAGGCATTATGATGACCTCAAGTCAAATGATCAATTTCATTATCGAATGTTAAGAATTAACCACTAACACTTAGATAGTTATCCATGTGGAATCTCTTCGGTGGGTCACCAGTGTTATATTTTTATAACAAAACATTAACGTGTTTATTTAAGTGTCACCACATTTTAGTTTAAGAAATCAGCTATTTACTTATTAAGTAAAAAATGTAACATGTGATGGTCTAATCGTAATAACGATATGCATATCTTGTTAGAGTGATGCTTGGTGTACATAATTTGGTGTACATAATGGTGTCCATACACTCACATGAGGTGGGGTCCGCTCAAATAAAATATTCAAGTGGACCCCACCCATGTGAGTGTATGGATACCATTATGTACACCAAATTATGTACAAGTAGAGTTATCCATCTTGTTATTACTTATAGCCACGAATGATTTAGGATTAAGTCATATGTAATTTGTATTTCAGAATCACAATTTCTTGTTACTAACAAATTACCAAAACTTGAATGTACAGACTCTATTACTTAATTTATTATAATATTAATTCAATTCAATAATAGATTTGCCATAAATGTAATACATCAATTGTATATTGAAAGTGTTTTATATTCAAAATCAATTGGGGCTAGATTATAATACTTATACAACATCTACGGAGAATGCATTTGATACGCGTAATACTCCCTTTATTATAGAATCCGGGGCCCCTAAAGAGGCAGTCTCTGGCGTAGCAGGATTACTAAAGAGACTTCACCCTCAAATGGAGTTCGGTAGCAATCCAATATGCCCTTTGGCAACTAGTAAAAACTCAATGTTCCTGATGATACCAAAAATCGTCATATGTTGGTTCTCGAGCTTGATTGCTGAGGTTGATCGCGAACAAGGTCTTTCGGTACCTGAAACAAAGGCAACGAGTGTGACCTCGTCGCCCCTCCGATGCTTAAGTTAGCGAGAGGGAAAATATAAGCGTAAGGCTATAATGTGAATGTAAAGCATACCTGAAATAATGAGCTGAGGGTCCATATTTAAAGGGGTAGGTAGTATAATCCTCTTAGGAGTGGACGGTGCACTCCTAATATGACTGAATTAGTTGAATTTCCTTATCCGTAAGAGTTCTACTTGAGAAGAGTATCTGACTTGTACTATAATTACAAGTACACTTATAATTTAGGAGTATAGCTGAGATAGAGACCTTTTAAGAGTAGTAGTCCTAGTCGGGTCATACAGAAATTGTACACATCAGTTCCCATTCCGATTATCGCCACGATAAGTGCTTTTACATCTTTCTTAACTCGTTTAATAATCAATGTAAACAGAAAGAACTATAGACAACACGGGTGACGCAAATTATGTAAAGGTAACACCTTTCGAATATGCTTCTGGACATCTTCGACTAAACTGCGCAATGAATCCTGGATTAGTCGATGACTTTAGTGTCAACGATTACTTGGACTTCCTTTTTGCCATTAGTTACAACCAAACACTGACTTGCAGTTTCACAGGATCAAAGAAGCCTTATAATTGTCCACAAAAGTATAGTCTACTGAACTTCAACTGTCCTTCTATAACAGTGCCAAATCTCTCTGGATCAATCACAGTGATAGAAAACAGAAAAATGTTGGCACATTGAGGAACGTACGCAGTCTGATCGTTAACCGGAAGGATTTTCAGTTCCCGTGGAACCCAAAATCTTGAAGTCTGATAGAATTGGTGAAGAAAGAGCTTCAAGTTGAAGAAAAAATGAGGGTTGATATGCGTTTGGGGAATTGTTAAGGTCAGATGGCAACCATTATATCAGGAGTCCAATAGCAGTCTCTTGATTGGGCTTAAACCATTAATATCCAGAATTATATTGTTTTTTCTTTCTTTCTTTTCCCTTTTTACAATTTAGAATTCATTATTGGATCCGATTGGTAAAGAAAACGAATGTTGTTTATAAGTTTATCTATAACTAATAAAAGCATCCTATTTATTTCAAGAATAGTGGTATTTATTGTTAATGTTTTGTTTTCACCAGTTAATAAAAATTGTTGAAGTGTATTTATTCCGTGTTTTCTTAAGAAAAAAAGTCATACATTCCTTGCTTGCATTATTATGATTTGATGAATTTGATTGAAGAATTAGAGCGACAAATTTCAAGAAAATAGGGAACAAGAAATGCACAAATTTTATGGCCCAAAATATCAATATATAAATATAATTATTTATGCCCACAAAAATAGAGATCTAAAGAAAGGCGGAGAAAACTATGCTTGGTAAAAGGCGTGACGGATGGCGTGCATTCTATATTTCCCTATGTTATTTATGTGTGGATAAAAACGGTTTCATTTCATCATTTTCTCTACTTACCGTTTGATTCATTTATGTATGTAGCAATCCTTTAACGTTGTCCGCTTTTCATGTTTTTCGAGATAGAGAAACGATGGAGAGGGAGAACAGAAAGAGAAGGAGAGAAGGAGAAGAAGAAAAACAAGAAAACAATAAAGAAAAGAAGGCAGAATTTGAATGCAGCAAAGAGGGTGGAGTTTTCGATTTTCCTTGGCTGAAAGAGAGTGTGATCTTTAATGGTGAGGAATATTTGGAACTCCAAGATACATTTGGTACATTTTTATATGAAATTCCCAGTATTTTTACAGAAAACCTTGATCAATTTTGCGTAGAAAATTTGTGTGATGAGAATTTTGGTGATGATTACAAGATTGATGAGAATTATTTGTGTACATTTCAAGAACCAGTGGATTGCATTTGGAGCTCGGTGATTGATCAACCTCTTGATATTGGCTTCAACAAATAGTAAAAACTTTTGTATAAGATATTTCATCTTCAGATTTTTGGTAACCTTTTAAGTTTTTATGTTCGATTTGTAGTATTTGATTCTTTTGGTGAATGGTTTTCATACATTTAACCATTAGAAATCACATTTAGTTAGAGTTGTTTGATCAAAAAATTAATTAAAAAAATCATTTAATCTCTCTAAATCTTTGAAACCATCCCTTAACCCGTTTTGCTTTCCTCTCCATCCCGTCCTCCTGCTAAACCATCGACCCGCCCCTTTTTCTTTCATCAAAACAAATTTTATGGTCCTTCTTTTTCATCATATTACACTTACGATATGTTTTTTTATATTAAACTAATATTAGAGTCAAGGTTGCAAGCGTATATATTAGTAGGGTCGGACCCGGGGGTCCTAGGGGTCATGTGCCTCGCAACTTTTTGAGATTTTTTTTTTTGTTTTTTTTTTTTTATAAAGTCGTGTTTGACATCGATTGAAATCTAAATTTTAATTTAAATGAAAGTTAACAATTAATTTTAATAACACCTTTCATGAAATTCATAACTATTTAACATTTATCAAAATTTACTAAAAATTTAATTTTAATCTACACCAAATAGAGACAAAATCATAATAAATTTAAATTTCGATATAATGCTAATTTTAAAAATATTCTGACGATCATACGCTAATCGAATCTATAAATTGCTTATATCAACTAAAAGTTTATTTCGAGAACTACACTATGGGCATATCGAATAGTTCAAACATATATCGAAAATAGTTAAAAATACGTTAAATGTGAGTTTTAAATAAAAATGTCTAACTCGCATTTTTTTTTAAAAAAAACCAATTATTTCATTAAAATTTATTATTTTTGCGATACAAATTTCTCAATGTAATTTTTATCATTTTATTAGATTTTATATAGAATATGACATCAAAAATTTTCGAGATTTAACGTTCGAAAAAGTTATATCCCATGTAAATTTTCGGATGCAGAATTACGTGGGGTATGATTTTTTTGGACAAAAATTTTTTATTGTAAAATTTTTCCCAACTTCTTAACAAACTCGATTGTATCCCCCTAACTTTGAACTTCTGAGTCTGTCCCCCTATATTAGTATACTAATTTTTAAACTATGTTTTACACGTCGTATGATATGATAAAAAAATTTATATTCTGAGAAAAAAAAAATAGTATTCAAATTTAAGGTCTTTCAGTATTTAATGTTAGTTTTTATATTTCAGTTTGTCTTTATGAATTATTGTTTCAAATCAAAGAAAAGGAAAGTTATGAAGATTTATTATGCCCCGTTTTGTTCAACTAAATTTTTTTATTAAAATTTAAATTAAAGTCAACAACTAATTTTTAACGATTAATTTTAGCCATGCATTTTATATATATTCACAATCTTTCAACCACACATTCTATCATTTTTGTTAAAACCTGTTGGAAAAAAAAAAAAAAATTGAAGGGCTGACCTTGACATAAATTTTGAGTGAGACTCGTTTGTTTATTTTGGAAAATCAGGATTGATTTTTGTTCTCTTTCTTGAGTACATCGAATTCATATATTTACTTATAAAAAATGATGCACGAGTGAATGAAAAATTGAAGTTCAAAGTAATGAATTGGAAGATATTTTGTGTTGAAGGGAAACTAGTTTAAAATTATCCCACATAGTAAAATAGATAAAGGCAATGACCACTTTAAATATGATTACACTTTAGAAAAGTGTCATCATGTGTAGCATATAATCTCTCTATTACAGTTGGGTTAATGGTGGTTAATGGTATAACTTATGGCCGGTTAATTCTCCATTACAGCCTATTTATTTAGTTATCTTCCTCCCTAAATACACACGAAAATTTTCCTTCACTGCATAAAATTTCGTCTCTTGCCTGCATACATAATTTTCACTTTTTGTCAAGGTCTTGGTGATGATAGTGTTCATATATTAAGTCAATTCGTCGGAATAGCATCTACAAAGTTGTGTTATCGAAAATGCTCTGCTTACAAGATTTATAGGGCAGAAAAGGTGACAATAGACGACAAGTGGGCTCCGGAGAACCCTTGCTACTTTTGTGATATTTGTTATTACATGCTTCACTGCAAAAATGGTTCTCTGCTGTATAGTGATTTCTCTATTTATGATTGTCATCATGAATAATTGTTATAATAGTCATTTTTCTACAACATTTATCCTAACCTTGTAAGGGATGATTTGGGTTTTGTAAAACCATTTAGCATTTGGTGTAAATGGTACTCAGATATCCGAATAGTTTATATTGTCCGTCTCAATCAACTAGATGGATTTAGACATTCAGTGTCATGCTAGACATGGTTTTAAGGTGAATTATATTAGTCTAAAATCAGTTTTTCTTTACTCACTAAACGCTTTTCGCTACGTACTCCTTCAATTATCGCATATTTGTTATCGAGGGTTAGAAAGCACTGATAATAATAATAATAATAATAATAATAATAATAATAATAATAATAATAAAGAGGAGTTCTAATCTTGTTCATTGTATTGACTAATTCTGTACGATATTGTTATCGAATAGGAAAAGAAATGATTGAATCCAAGAATATTTGTTAGCTGAAATGTAAAACAATATGATCTCATTTACCCCTAGTTGTGGGGGCATATGAATGTAATGTAATTGGTGAGATACCTAATAACAATACTATCCGACAAATATTCAATTATAAGAAATCTACGAGATTACGAGAAGAAATGACACAAGTTATAGCCAATAGCCATGCAAATGTTTAGCCAATCTTCTAGCCATGAAAGGATCATAACTCTCAACACGACTAATCCTTCCATGTATGGGAATGTCATTTGCGCTGTCATTTATATCTCCTTTGTTCGTTATGACAACAACAATTTCATCCGTCCTCACGTGTTCTTCATCTTCATTGTCAACATGGCTAAACTTCAATCAAACATGTCCCAACTCGCCTAAATATAATGGAATCATCCTCTCCTCGCCACCTCTGATGTAGCGCCCCGAGTTCTGTTAACCCGGATTGCCACGTCATCGTCTTTTGCCCTAATTTCATAATCAAAAATCGCGGAAATGACCTAATTTTGAAATCACATTTGTAATTGAAAACTTCGTCGACAAGTAAACTTATAGGAATTTGCTTTAAAATTTAAATATCATGTTTCAGAAATAGCGGAAACGATAAAATGTTATCAATATTCAAATACATAAACTTCAAGATTTAATAAATTCGATAATCAAATTTTTCTGTACCACCACTGCCGGATCAATCACGATCGCCTCCGAAATCTGCAAATATTGTTAAAATAACAGAATGAGTATTTCGAAGAAATACTCAGTAGACTTATCGTCGATAATTAATTTACAGAATAATTGAATACACACTTATGCAATATACAACGTGATATCTTCTTTGGCTTATTTTCTAGAAAATCATAGGCTCTTTAAAATCGTAGGGTGTGAGTAGTCTTTCTTTCTCGTGCATATAAAGCACATAAGTTATGCATAACATTCTCATCTTATCTCATAAGAGATTCTCGTCTTTCTCATACAATTAAGCATATAAGTTATGGCAAGCATAACAATATCATATATCTCATACGACATATTCTCATCTCATGCATTAAAGCATATAAATCACGTAAATTCACATAAAGCATACAATTATAATTTAAACTAATTATTGGTAGCAAGTCTACCTCAATATCTCGAGTTTCGTGAAAATAGTGCGAGAAGTAACTTCAATCTCCTAATTATCCGTACGTTTCGTCTAGCCAAAACAGAAAATAAGTTTGTATTTCGAGGCTTTAAAGTTTTAAAGTGTTGAAATAAAGTTTAAGCGCTTAAATGAAAATTATTGAAATTTTAATAAATGGCTTAACATGATAAAGTAAAGTTTAGGGCTAAATTGGAAATTTATTAAATATGAGAATAAAACTTTAAGGGCTAAAATAGTAATTTTTGAAAGTTGGGGACTAAAATGTAAATATAATAAAGCTAAAAATAAAAGCTAATAGCTAAAATAATAACTTTTATAAGTTTAGGGACTAAACTGTAAATATAATGAAACTTAAAAGCTGAATTAATAATTTTTATAAGTTTAGGGACTAAACTGTAAATATAATAAAGCTGAAAATAAAATTAAATGGCTGAAATAATAACTTATATAAACTAGGGACTAAACTGTAAATATAATAAAGCTGAAAATAAAACTTAAAAGCTGAATTAATAACTTATATAAACTAGGGGCTAAATTAAATAACTTTTAAACTGAAAATGAGAAAGTTAAGAATTAAAATCAAAGTATTTAAAACGTAGGGACTAAAATGGACAATGTTAAAAAGCTGGAGGCTAAGGGTTTGATTTTAAAAAAATCAAAATCAAATAACTCACACCTCTCTCTCTCTCTCTCTTCCATTCACATTCGAACCAAAGAGAGAGAGAGGAGGAGGAGATGACTGTGACTGTGATGGGTTCGCCCCTTCCTCCGGTTCTTTTGTCGGCGGCAGCGCCACCGTTGAGGTGGCGCCGGTGCGTGGGGAGGTTTTTCCCCCTTCCTTCCCCCCTTCCCCCTCCTCCTCCCCCCTTTTTTTTCTCTATGTTACTCTGCCCGAAATGGGCTCGATTTGGGGGGGTTTTATTTATTGTTTTG
Organism: Fraxinus excelsior; assembly: GCA_019097785.1. Taxonomy (NCBI): domain Eukaryota; kingdom Viridiplantae; phylum Streptophyta; class Magnoliopsida; order Lamiales; family Oleaceae; genus Fraxinus; species Fraxinus excelsior. Next base: position 8,479,625 of record CM032642.1, read on the forward strand.
GGTTCGATTTTTGGGTGATTGGGGGCTATGGTGCGACGGTGTTGGTGGAGGTTTATGCCGGTGGTGAGGACCGGCTGTGGGCTGCAGTGTGTTTGGAGTTGATAGAGTGGGTCGGGCAGTGGCAGTTCGGCTGGGATAGGGGTTTTGGGGATGGTTTTGTGATTTGGGCCATGTAGGTGGTGGTTGGTTCGGGCGTGGCTGCAGCTTGGATATGGTGGTGGCGATTTGGTGGTTGTGTTCTCGGGTCTGGGGACTTGGTTTTGACTTCGGGTGTGAAACTGGTGGTGGTTTTGGGTATTGTGAATGTTGATGGCTATGGGCATGTGGTGGTGGTTTGGTGTTTCTTGGATGTGGTGGTGGCGGTTTAGTGGAGATGGTGTAGTCTGTTGGCTATGGTGGATGTTGGTAGCGTGTGAAATGGCTGGTTGCATATTTGGGCAGAGAGTTGGGCTTGCAGTGACCTTGCAGTGGAGGTTGGTTGGTTGGTCTCGTGAGTGTGGGCAGCAGTTTTGTTTTGCAGTGAGTTGGGTGAAGTGAGGTTGGTGGTAGCTTGACAGTGTTGGTCTCGTGGGTTGGCTTGACAGTGGAGCTTGCAGGGAGTTGGATTTGAGAATGGTGAATGGTGTTGTGAGTGTTGGCTGTACAGTGTTACAGTTTGGGGAAGCTCACTGTTGATGCTATAAATGGATTTTCTAGCATCAATAGTGTCTCAAATTGGACACAATGCAATAGAGAGAGAGTTGGAGAGATGGACAAATTCTTACCAAGTGGATATTGTGTGAGTGGGAGTGTGAGTGGAGTGGGGGTATGAATAGACTTGAATTCGTTTATAACGGTTAGACGAACGCGTTTCTCTAAAAATTTAGAGTTAACGTTTTAGCGACACGTTTTTCGAGAAAACTAATTTATATGAAATAAAAGTTCGCAGTCGCTACATCTGTTTTACCCATATGTAAGTGATGTGTTCATCATATCATTATATATATTTTTTGTTAATTTTTCTTTTTAAAAATACAATGGAATCATCTTCTCCTCGCCACCTCTGAGTTCTTTGATCCCAAAGACCCTAGCGCCTTCCCCATATCATTAAGTGATGTGTTCATCATATCATTATGGATATTTTTAGTTAATTTATTTTTTATTTTTAAAAAAATTGAGACGAAATCCTCAATTTGTCAACCTTGCCCTTGTTTATAGAAAATTAAGAGACAAAAAAAATATAATACATATGAAGAAAAATAATTCAAAGATTTACGTGAAAATTTCCAAAATCAAAGAATAATCATAGAGTAGCAAATATAGACATCTACTACTATATAAAATAAATTTGCAGAATCATATATAATCTTTCACACGCAAAAGTGAAAATAATGGGAAGAGTAAAGAATCCTCAAATCTCACCAACCATATCACGGGCTTGTATTTTATCGTGTTAATTTGGACCATTTTATTTTTATTTTTTATTTTTTACAATAAATTCATCTGTCTGCATTTCTTTGTCAATGTTTACGCCTTATTTTAACATATCATTATTCAATGGCCTAAATTAAACGTTGGGTAGCGATTTTCAAACTAAAAGATTTTATTTAAATGCTTAGGTATTTGCGCCATCAATGATTTATTTCTTTGTTTCCATTAAAAAAAAAAAATTATTGTTGTCTTTGACAGTAACATAAAAGAATTTATTAACAATTTATATTTATAATAAAATGAGTGGTTTGAATTCAACGACTCAAATTGTACGCTGCTAATAATAAAATGAGCCCATCGAATTCTCTACCAACACTTTATCGGTCGAACCCGTCCACCAGGCTTGCCTAGTGTGGTTTGCGAACTACTGCACATGAAGCGAAGTTTACATAGTGCTTACTCACGGATAACAGTTGCGAGTTCCTACGTAAAATATATATATATATATATCACTCTCCCGCATATGAGCACCTTTGGCTAATTACTTTCTCGAGATTTTGCCCCCGTTTGACACCCATTAATTTCTCATTCTCATTCTTCATTTCAACAACACATTCTCCACATAAAATAATATTACACACAAATTAAAAAAAAAATCATCACTTTTTTACCACGCATTCTCACATCAATCACTATTTCAAAATTTCTATTCTACACAAAATGGGTTTCAAACAAGGTCTTTTAGTTCAAAATCTCATCCTCACCTCTAAGTGTAAAAGAAAAAATAAAATTAATTTTTGGGTCATAGCCCTTTATATTTAGCCCATGTTTGGTAAAAATTAAAATCAAGTTTTTAATATAAATCAAAATCAATAATTAATTTTAACTACAAATTTCATGAGATCCACAACTTTTCAAATATATATTGAACATTAAAAATCTGATTTTAATTCGTTTCAAACTAGACAACGTGGATTCTATACTAGACCAAATCTTCATTCAACATCTATGGTCTTCAAATTTTTATAACAATTTATATGACGACTTTAAGAACAAAAATTTGACTACTAAAATTAATTTATACGAATTTATATTTCACATACTTGACTAGGTATTAATTATCGGATTATTCCATGTGTACTGAGATTTTTTCATGGCAGCTAGTGATAAGTACATTTTTGTGCGTTTATTCAAAGTCATATTACTAAGTTTTTGTGTCGTTTTATTATTGCATCTTACTTAACTTAGGTTGTTTTTATCTTATTTTAGTTTTGGACTTGTTTCTAAGCAACTGAAAAAGAAAGAATGATCAATCGGCCAATTGATGGAAGTTTGAGGATTAATATGCATTTGAGTAAAAGTTGAAGCACTATAATTGAAGTAATTTGACGTGGAGGACCAAACTGGAAGAAACAATGAAGAAAATGGTGGAAAAGAAAAGTGGCGAAAATTTAGTTAGGTTGCCCAGTTATTTTGGTTGGACAATCACCCAACTTGAAAATCATCAACATAAGAAAAAAAATTATATCTGGGCGAGCGCCCCATTTTGTACTAGGTGGGCTCCCAGTCTATTTGGAGAAGAAAATTTTGGTTTCCTTATTTCAATAGAATTCTTATGGAAACGAATCTTGGGGAGTTTTTTAAAGTCCTAGGGCTGTCCAAAAGTGAGGGGGAGAGTTTTTATGAAATTTTTCAGAGAGAAAAGAGACAAGAACGTAAATATCAACTTCAAGAACATGAAGATTAATCGGGGTGATGTCGTTCTTCATCTATTTTTCTGATTTTCTTCTCTCCACCATACTAAGCTAGATTAATTTGTGCTAGAAACGATGAACTTTGTATTATGATTTTTAATTCTTAGTTTTACATGCTTAACATCAAAAACATGTTTTGGAATAGTTGAATGATTTATATAATCTTATTTTCTCCACGATTATAGTGCACGATGTTTACGAAAATATGTTTCGGATTTAAATCACCGCAAGTGCACGGTTCGTTGACAAGTAATAAAAGTGGAAATTCAAGAACTTCGAGTATCGTTCCATCGAGAATTGATTTAACATGATTTCTATTATCTCGACCTTAATTGAATCTATTAAACTCAAGGTGATTGTTTTTGTAATTTTTTTATAAAACTATGACTAACATGTAAACTAAACTAAAATTACGAACTAAATGCAAAAGTGATGGTTGAATGCAAAAGTTGAAGAAATTAATGTATGAAAAAGCGTACAAGGATCCCAAATAACCAAGCAAAGTTCACTTCTAATCCCTATTTCACAATTTGATAACACGATGAATTGGTTGAAGAATTCATATTTCAACTTATCCAACAATCTCTTTCAAGTAGAATTGAACCTATTCTCGCATACCATTTGACTATATTTATATGACAAATGTAATATACTAGAATGCATGACGTTTTGTAAACACTTAGAGACTCACATAAAGCATATCGGTATATTTCTATCATCTATGAACTAAACGATGATTTATACCTTGTTGAGTTTATTTCCCTTCTTTCGAATGCATAAAATAAACCACACAAACTCACATAATCACATGCATTTAATTATGTAGGCAAGAAAGTGTATATAAATCATTCAACATCCATCAAACGTGTTTGAATATCAAATTGCAAGATAAAGAATTAAAAGTTCACATTATGAGGTTCATCGTTCACCTAATATAATAAAATCCAGCCTAGTATGGAAAAACTAAGAAAATACAAGAACAGTGTAGGAGATGACATCACCCAATCAATTCTTGATGTGAAATCTTAAGTCTTGAATTAAATCTTCTTGTTTGTGTCTTGATTTCTCTCTCAAAAGCTTCAAAAATCTCCTCACAGGTCTATCTCGGGTTTGGGGACGGCTTAGGAGTTTATATAGTTGACCAAAATTTAGTTTCCATAGGTGTTTGATCGAAATTAGGAAACCATAATTTTCGTGTCGGAAGTTTTCTATACGACCGCATAGTATAAAGTCTTGCTATCGCATAGAAGAAACAAATTCAGCCCAAAAAACTCTCAGTAGTTGTCTATGCGGTCGCAAGGAATTAACACTATGCGACCGCATAGTGTTGCATTTTTCTCCATCGGACAGCCTTCGGTATTTTGATCATATATTTTTCTCCCGATATTCGATTGAAGTGATTCAAAATGCGTTGGAAAGATAACTCAAACGGCTACAACGATTCTTCAAATATCATATTCCAAATCAATCATTTTCTAGGTCGAAAATAGGTCACAATATGAAACTAAAAATCGGTGCATAACTTTTTCGATTGGAAATTGATGTGTGATCATACTTTGATGATATTTCATTCCTTTGATGTCTTATTTCATCCAATTGACTTTTAACACTCTCAAATCTTCATTGTGATGTTCGACAAAACTTTTCAGAATTTTCACTTGAGTCCTCAAACTTTGCTATTGCTACATTTACACCCCTTTTCGCTTGTTTTTCATAATTTCCACCACAATCATCATTATTGCCCTGCAAACACATATTACATCGAATTAAGCTATATTCTGCACATTAATCGACAATTATCCATGTTTGTGGTCTACAATAAGTGTGTAAAAACTCACTTATCAACACCCCTAAACTTGAATTATTGTTTGTCCTCAAACAAAATTATAACTTAATTCCATATAAAATATAGTTTAACAATTTGCCGTATCTCAGGATTGGAACTTTGTATTAAAATGAACGAGTACAACAGTGTAAAATCAAATCAATCTCCACATGTTACATGTATAACTTGACGTATATGTATGAAAACTCATGGCACCATATTAAGATCATTATTAGTTCAACACCCGACCCAAAGTAGTCTAGTATTCCTTACTTTGCTCGAGAGATGCGCACATCCCCAAACTTATTCTTTTAACTCAATTTCTCATGGGTGTGTTCTAGAGTTGAACTCATTTACATCTACTTACCCTCTCTTAGTTTGGATGTATCGCACTATCACAAGTTCACACTTCAACAAGTAGAGACTCTCCTATTTTTGATTACTTTGACCTTTGAGACTAAACTAAGTTACTTGCCTCGTATTAGAGATATAATTCTATCAATCGGATGTATGTGGCTTAATCAATGCAATTCATACATAGAAGTATGTATATTATTCATCAATGGATAGTTTTTTTTAGTTATAACATCTTTCATTTGCTTTCTATATAACCGTTGTAGCGAGATTTAGGCCGATGACTCCCAAATCAGATGATCCTAGGGTACCAGGTTTTAAACCATTGCAGACTTAATCAATCGAGTTATACAGGCTCGAATAGATGTCCTTATTTATTCAATGATTAGTGCAATGCCCCTTTTCTTTTAGACATCCAGTTTCTAAAACTAATCTCTAACTTAAAACTTTCACATTGTCTTCATCTCATTGGTCTAAGATAATCCATACAAAATAATATCATGCACGGAATCCCTACTCATCTCAATGTTCTCTTGCAACAGTTCAACCACCTCCAACTATTCTAAAAATTGGTCATGATTTAGTACAAAAGAGGTTATTCTGGTTTTTTCTTATGTTCAACTATTTCTAACTATGAACCAAATCATCAACTCAATATGTAAACATGAGTGTCGTGCGTGAATTATGTCAAGTCTCACACAAACATGTATTGATTAATCTAATAACGCACTATTTTTATCATTCACAATTCATACATAGTCCAATATTTAACATTATGGTCGGCAAAATTATCAAACCCACACAAGCACATGAAGCAATAAACAAAACAATGGATTTTTTTTAGTCACATAGAACATAAAAGAAATGATAAACAATTGACGAACAATGCATAATTATCTAGGAAATTTTGTCAGCCACCCCCAAACTTAGATAAAACATTGTCCTCAATGAAAATTGTGCAGTGCAAAATAGAGTGACAAAATAGACTTAACACATAAGTGGTTAACGAATACTCCACTGATAAATATGGAGATAGTGGTGACGCTGATGATGGCAGAAAACTGAAGCTCAATTGTCATTGGCTGGAAGTGGATGTCACTTTCGCTCAAGAGGCGTCTTCGCGATCTAACTAGATGATCGATGACCTGAAATTATCAAAATTAAAGAAATTAAACATAATTCCTAAGTTAATATCATAAATAGAAAAAATGAAAAGAACTATTGGGTTGCCTCCCAACAAGCGCTTGTTTATAGTCTATAACTCGACTATATGGCAGCTGATCACGTGCACCTAAAGAAGGCTTTTGATGCCCTGTCCATCTTTCTTCTTTTGGCTTTGACTCTTCATTCGATATCCACACCTTTTCCTTGCCATTTTCAACATAATAAGACTTGTCCATTCCATTTGACTCAACTTCAACTATGTAGATTTGTATCTCCTCGTCATTCTTAATCACAAAATCAAATTTTGGACAATCAATAAAGTCGGAAAAATGTGAATTGATTTCCTCCTTATTGATCGCCTCATCCTCGTTTAACTCCATTGTGATTAAATTTTCACTCTTTTTTGGCTCTTCTTCAATTGTTAAACTCTCATTGGCTGGAATGATTGGTCCATAATCTAAATCCATGGGCAATGAAAAGTCGGTTCCGACGACCTTTTCAAGTGGATTGTACCCCCAATAACTAAATGCTTCCCAGTACATGCAATCTCCCAAATGCATCGTCTTCATCCAACTTGACCAATTTTTCAAAATACTTTGCAATTACTTTTTCATGAAATAGAGGAGGACCATCTCCTACCAGGTTGAAGTCCTTATCCCAATTGTCAGGTATAAAATTACAAACGATCAGCATGTACCCTTCATGGTTTTCGTCAATTGCTCGTTTTCGACATTTTAAATATTCTCTAAATATCATAAGTTTTGGTGTGTTGAGACAAGAATGCCAGGGCAAACATTGTCCAATACTATGCATCGCGTAACAATTATAACAACTCGGGTATCCTCCAAACATATGTTCATCATCTGTGTAAAGATTATCCATTGCAAAAGTTTCATTACCTTACCAAGTCAGAATCATGCAATTATTATGCAACACACGAGATATGTTATTAGTATGAGGTTAGCCAAAAATAAAAGAAATAAAAAAATACAGTAAAATAAAATAATAAAAGAAAAGTTCGAATTAGTGTCTAAATAACAAAAATCAAATTAAAACTCAATCCCCGACAACGGCGCCAAAAACTTATTCACGAAAATATGTTTCGGATTTAAATCATCGGAAGTGCACGGTTCGTTGACAAGTAATAAAATGGAAATTCAAGAATTTTGAGTATCGTTTCCACGATGATTGATTTAACGTAATTTCTATTATCTCGACCTTAACCGAATCTATAAACTCAAGATGAATGTTTTTGTGATTTTTTATAAGACTATGACTAACATGTAAATTAAACTAAAATTACGAACTAAATGCAAAAGTGATGGTTGAATGCAAAAGCTGAAGAAATTAATGTATGAAAAAGTGTACTAGGATCCCAAATCACCAAGCAAAGTTCACTTTTAATCCTTATTTCACAATTTGATAACACGATGAATTGGTTGATGAATCAATGTTTCTAACTTATCCAACAATCTCTTTCGAATAGAATTGAACCTATTATCACATACCATTTAACTATATTTTTATGACAAATGCAATATACAAGAATGCATTATGTTTTGTAAACACTTAGAGACTCACATAAAGCATATCGTATATTTCTATCCTCTATGAAATAAACGATGATTTATACCTTGTTGAGTTTAGTTCTCTTCTTTCGAATGCATAAAATAAACCACACAAACTAACATAATCACATGCATTTAATTATGGAGGCAAGAAAGTGTATATAAATCATTCAACATCCATCAAACATGTTTGAATATCAAATTGTAAAATAAAGAATTAAAAGTTCACATTACGAGATTCATCATTCACCTAGTACAATAAAATCTAGCCTAGCATGGAAAAACTAAGAAAATACAAGAAAAATGTAGGAGAGGATATCACCCAATCAATTCTTGAAGTGAAATCTTGAGTCTTGATTAAATCTTCTTGTTTGTGTCTTGATTTCTCTCTCAAAAACTTCAAAAATCTCCTCCCAGGTCTGCCTTGGGTTTGGGGACGGCTTAGGAGTTTATATAGTTGCCCAAAATTTAGTTTCCATAGGTGTTTGATCGAAATTAGGAAACCATAATTTTCGTGTCGGAAGTTTTATATATGACCGCATAGTATAAAGTCTTGCTATCGCATAGAAGAAACAAATTCAGCCCAAAAAACTCTCAGTAGTTGTCTATGCGGTCGCAAGGAATTAACACTATGCGACCGCATAGTGTTGCATTTTTCTCCATCGAACAGCTTTTGATATTTTGGTCATATATTTCTCTTCCAATATCCGATTGAAGTGATTCAAAATGCATTGGAAAGATAACACAAAGGGCTACAATGTTTCCTCAGATATAATCTTCCAAATCAATCATGTTCCATGTTGAAAATAGGTCTCAATGTGAGATTGAAAATCGGTGCATAACGTTTTCGATTGGAAATTGATGTGTGATCATACTTTGATGATATTTCATCCCTTTGATATCTTCTTTCATCCAATTGACTCCTAACACTCTCAAATTTTCATCTTGAGGTTCAACACAACTTTTTAGTATTTTCACTTGAGTCCTCAAACTTTGATATTGCTACATTTACGCCCTTTTTCGCTTGTCTTTCCTAATTTCCACCACAATCATCATTATCGTCCTGCAAACACATATTATATCTAATTAAGATATATTCCGAACATTAATCGATAATTATCCATGTTTTGGCCTACAATAAGTGTGTAAAAACTCACTTATCACACGATCATTGTGTGAGTTTGGTGATTTATTTCATGGATTCGAGAGAAAAAAAATAAACTCGACATATATAAATCATCATAGGGTCCGATAGGGGATAGAAATATACCGCAATGCCTTATGTAAATCTTTAAGTGTTCATAAAAACTCATCATTCTTGTATGTTCACATCCATCATACAAATGTAGTTGGGTCATATATGAGAATAGATTTAATATTGCTTGAGAGAGATTGTTGAATAATTTAGGAATATTGATTTGTCAATATTGCAATCGTGTGTCAATGTGTAAAACTAGAGTTAAAAAGATTATTAATTAGAAATTCGTGATCCTAGCACATTCATCACATATTAGAAAACACCTCAAATCATATTCATATCCAATTTGCATTTAGTTAATTCATTCATTGATACTTGCATTTTTATCATTAATTCACTTATAATTTCATCAACACAAATACTTTCCTTTAATTGTTTCGGTTAAGGTCAAAATAATTAGAATTAGAACTAATCAGTCCCAGTTGGAACGATACTTAGACTCAAAACTCATTTTACTACTTGTTAACGAACCGTACACTTACGGTGGTTTTAATTCGAAATATATTTTCGTAAAAAGCTAGCTCACAAGTGTTGCATTGACAAGCACATGTATGATGCCATTTTTAAGTGATTTTTGATAAGAACCAATAATAATGCGCCATGTGAAATTTTATAACAATTGTGTGAAAATCTTTTTGTACTTGTAGCATAACTCTTAATTATTATGATACGTTTATTCAACCTAATAAATATTTTTTAAATAAATATTACTATATTTAGGTTTTTTTCTCCTGTTTGTTTCATGACAGCTATATATGTGGTTCTAATCCCCCACTACTACAAGAGAAACAAATTAAAAAAAGAAATCTTCATATGGATATCATACAATTTTTGGTTGTTTTGCTTTTCGTGGGCTTGACATGTTTTCATGTCTTAAGGTTGAATTTGAGGAAAGTGAGATCAGGTAAGCTCCCTCCAGGCCCTTATCGTTTTCCAATCATCGGTAACATTCCTCAACTTAGCATAAGACCGCACCAATCACTTGCCAAACTGGCAAAAACTTATGGCCCTATAATGTATCTAAAGCTAGGAAGAATAGATACAATAGTGGTTTCATCACCAGAAATCGCCAAAGAAGTACTAGAACATCAAGCTTTATTAGGCCGGAGAATCCCTGCTGCAGCTGAAGTACATGAGCATAACACGCACTCTATTGCTTGGTTGCCGACAGGTAACCGGTGGCGAATTCTTCATAAAATATCTAAAGATCAAATGCTTTCAGTGCCTAGACTAGAAGCAAGCCAGGGCCTTAGGCAAGAAAAGTTACAGAAACTATATGACTACATCCATGAATATAGTTTTAATCATCAACTATTAAATGTTGGTGAAGCTGCTTTTATAACCGTGCTTAATCTCATGTCAGCCTCTCTTTTCTCAGTTGATTGTGCTCAGTTTGATTCCGATTCTACTCAAGAATTAAAGGAAACTATACGAGCTATGACCAGAATTGTGGCTTCTTTTAATCTTGTTGACTTTTTCCCCATTTTTAAGTCCGTTGATCCACAACGCGTGATGCATAAATCCAAGACTTATTTTGGACAAATATATTCGATACTTGAAGGTAAGATAAATGAACGATTGAAGTTAAGAGCAGCATCATCGGATTATGTCGAGAAAAATGATTTCTTGGAAGCCCTCCTTGATTACAGTCGCAGCAACCCGTCTGAATTTCCAATAGACCGTATAAAGCATTTACTTCTGGTGAGTAAACACATATCTCGACTCTACATACAGGATTATATTGTCAAAAATGCTACTTGTACAGATATGTTTATAGGTGCTGAGACGGCAACGCTTAATTGGCTAGTTTAACTTTTTTTTTTTTTTTTTTTTAACAAAATCCAATGAACTTTTCCACTTGGCACTCTGTAAAACACAGTCTATACTCGTGTGAAATCGATCCACTGATTTCTGTTTGTATGTTAGGATTTCTTTGTTGGAGGGACAGAAACTACTGCTGCTACTGTGGAATGGGTATTAACAGATTTAATACGCTGTCCCAAGGTCATGTTGAAGGCTAGAAATGAGCTCTGGGATGTCGTTGGACGAAATAACAAAATTAAAGAATCGGATATCTCAAGGCTTCCATATCTGCAATCAGTGATCAAAGAAACATATCGGTTACATCCTACTGGACCACTTTTGATACCTCACAAAGCAGAAGTTGATACAGAAATTAATGGCTATATAATTCCAAAGGACTCACAAATATTTGTTAATATATGGGCTATTGGTAGAGATTCAAGCATTTGGCCGAATCCAGAGGTATTTGATCCTGAACGGTTTTTAAGACGTGAAATAGATATTCGAGGCCAAAATTTCAGTCTCATTCCCTTTGGTTCAGGAAAGAGGATGTGTCCAGGACTTCCATTGGCAACCCGGATGGTGCCTCTCATGGTGGCAACTATGATTCATAACTTCGACTGGAAACTTGAGAAAGGAATGAAACCAGAAGAAGTGGACATAAGTGAAAGGTTTGGGGTTGCTCTACAGAAGGCCGTGCCTCTCAAGGCTTTTCCAGTCAAAGTTTGAAGTCTGAAGGTCCAATCTACAAGTTATCTACAGTCTCAAAAGCTAACGTAATATGATCAAACAGTGTGTTAAATAATGGAGTTGACTTGTTGGATTATATTTGCTAGAAGTGAAATTAACTACATTACATCTATTTTGTATGTAGTACTCGAAATGCATGCATGGTATAAAAAATAAGATTTATCTTTTCTTTTTTATTTATGTTGATTGTTGTTTCAACTACTAAATTCCAATTTGTGTGTATATATAGATTGACTATTAGTTAATTTAAATTATTTTATCATTTTCTTCCTTAATGTGTAGTTCCTCACCTTTAGGAGTTGCTCTAAATCCTTAAAGTTTTGTTGGTACCGATACCTTCATGAGAATATTAGCAACTTGTTTTTCGTACCTTATCAAAGTGATTTAGCAAGTACCCAAATAGTGGTAAGTAATAATGGTGAATTATGAGTTCAAATGTCGTACTCATGTGGATTAACTATTTACCATCAATTTTAAACTAATCTAACTTCAATCTAAATTATTTTGGTAACCATTTAACAAATCAAGAGTTCATATTCAATCTAAATTATAATATATTAATCCAATCTAACTATATTCACATGCTCAAATTTACTACATTCCTAAGTTATAAAAGCATTCAATTGTAATAATTCAGTTATGAATTCGTAAGTTATAAAAGTATATCTCCGTCTCTTATCAAAACTTACGTGCGAACTAGGCAAATTTATCACATCTCAATATTAGTATTGTCCTTAGACCATACAATTGATAATCAAGCAATTGAATGTCAATTAAACATATAATTAGAAACTAACACATAATCAAAGCTGCATCAAATCTATTGAATTAAACAATACCAACCAAAGCTATGTCGATCATGCTAACAACAATGTATTTAGTCAATCATAATTTTAGAATTAAATTTTTTTTTTTTAAAAAAGGATGAAAACCATCATTGGGTTCAATACAATGAATAAAGAAATGTTTTAAACCTTCAAATCCCAAATTGAGCCACAAATCTTGAGAATTTATGTATATTGTTTTGAGATTTTACCTCAAGAATTGTATATCTCATCTCACCCTTTAAGTCAATCTGAAGAATGGTATTTATAGACCTTTAGTTGGGTCTAAAATTGAGCACAAGGTCGATAGGAGTACGAGTGTCAATCAAAATAGGGAATCTGAAAACTTTCCCTCAAAGACAATTGTACAAACGCACGGTGAAAAATGTTGCGACCGCATAATAGGTAATGTTTGGCTTTTGCTGGGTTTTTTTTTTTTTTTTTTTTTTTTTTTTATGACCGTGCAATGCAACCTTATATGGTTGTTGTGATCACGACGGTCACCAAGGTTTCAGTGTGTTATTCCTTGATTCCATTCGATTGTCCATCCCGAGTCCTTTGTTATTTGCTATTGAGACACTTAGCTTTCAAACTTGACACCTTGATCCCAAACCTCCAAAATTCGACCATCTTTCAATGACACCTCGACATCATGCCCTTCAGGAATCTTGCATAGCTTGAAATTTGTCTATCTCGTAGATAAATGAGAGAATCCAAAAACTTCCCAAATTGTGTCTAATGGGGGAAACAAATACAATTGCACGAGTGGCTACCTTATTTTTTGGATGTTGGGTTTATAAATTTGTCATGTGGTCCTACATATATAATTAATTGTGCATAAGGTTATCTTAAAGTTGAACCCAATTAAAGTGATCTAATAAAGAATTAAATTATTGGGTTTAGGGTGTCTAAATAAAGTGTGGACCGGATTATATGTGTAGAAACCGGATCCATTAGTATTGTATTTGATGATGTGTTAAATACATATGGAAACTATATATAGGATTATAGTCCACAATTCATATGCAACTTCTCATTCTTTGTGTCATCTCATAAATACAAGAATACAAGAGAAAGCATATTAAAGAGAAATATCCAAAAAAATCCACAATCAAGAAGAACGATTGGAGCAATTAAATTGAAGAACAAGACAATCAAAATTATGGAGCAAGAAGTCAAAATCAAGATCAAGAATTCAAAAATCAAAAGAGCCAATAATCAAAATTCAAGATCATGAATCAAGATCCATTATTAAAGAATTATTCTCAAAGAATTAATGTAAGTTGCGCGTTATTAATTTTCTTGATAATTTAACATGGAAGATCTTAGTAATTAAGTAACTAGGTTTTCTAGTTTTTAAAGTTTAAAGTTTTAACAAGTGGTATCAAAGCCAATTCCATGTTAAACCTTTAAGAATCGAGAATTTTAGGGTTAAAATTCATACTTTGGATTTCTCAATTTTTTAGAATGTGAATTTTAGCCCTAAATTTCAAGACTTTAGATTATGGGATTTTTTTGGTAGTCAAAACAAAAAAAATAAAAATAAAAGATAAGGATTAAGGGACAATCAATTTCAAATCTTGACACTTAATATTCATTTCAAAATACTAATTTTCTAAAATAGATTAGTTGAAAAAACATGTTACTAAAGTAACCTCTGCTGCCTAAATTAAATTATTTAGAATATTAGGAATGTTGTGTGTACGTAATTCATGCGGGTATTGACCGGCTCAAAATTTTTTTAATATTTGACCGAATTATTTACACACTTGTGGTGATAAATATGTGATAATTGTAAAATTTTCAATTATGTGAATATTGAATCGGTCTAAAGATACACTTGATGTTTGATCAGATTTATTGTCAATATTTGATTATTACACCAAGAGTGCCATTTACAAGTTGATATTTCTATCCAAAGACTAAATATCAATGTTGTGCTCAATCTTGTGTGATAGGGTTCACCATTATTTGAAATTATTGATTGTCCAATATGAATTCCTACGTGACCATGTTATTGACGAATAATTTTTCTATTCGGTTAATTCATCAACTTTTGCAATATCTGTTAACATCAATTTAATTCTTGTGCTTGAACTAAATTTTAATACCTGGAAAGAGAATGTTTGTATCGTTCTCAGAAACATAGATCTAGACCTTGCATCAAGGACTGAACAATCCACTACTCTTACTGATTAGAGTTTCACTAATTAAAAATGGAACTCAGATAATTGAGATCGTTTAAACCCACAAGTCTTATGATCATGAAGCGTGGAATTCCAGTAATATATAGGAAAGCTAATGTAACTACTGCCAATGAATTTATTAAAAAATTGAAATAAAAAAGCTTTCCAAGAGGTGATAAGGTCGAAACTAGTATGCTTCCAGGAACTTGATTTCGCTAAAGTATAAGGCTAAAGAAAATATATGGGAGTACATCACGGAAATGTCTCATCTTGCTTCAAGTCTGAGTTGTCTTAAGATTTGCTCGTGCATTTGGTTTTGATTTCTATTCTCGCACAATTCAGTTAATTTGAGGTCAATTCCAATTGTCAAAAGGGGAAGTGAACTCTTGATGAACTCATTTCATACTTGACAAATATCTATATGACAGTTAATGGATAAGGAAGCTGCATCTGGTTCAGTTAGTAAAAGCCTGAAAACGATTAATCATCTGGCTATTTCTTTTGTGAAAAGCTAGAACAGATGAAGAGAGAATGTACTAAATACCACGCTTAACATGTGAAGAAAAGTACACTTCTCACCTTAGTTTGTTTTGAGGTTAAGTTAGTTTCAATATCAAGACACGTTTGGTAGATAAATTCTGGTGTCACTACTCACATAAGTGTATCTATGCGGTGTTGCATAAACAATCAAAAACAAATTGATGTTGAAAGATTCATCTATATGTGGCGATGGCAAATCAGTCAAAGTTGAGGCTATAGGAATATTAGGTTATCATTAAAGACGGGTTATTATTTGAATTGAAAAGGGACATTTGTAGCATCATCTTTTAGACTAAACTAGGCTTCTATTTCTACATTGGACAAATTTTGTTACTCTTGTTCAATTGGAAATAGTCAATATGATCTTTTTCTTAATTCAAATATTTTTATTACCAGGTCTTTATTTAGTTATGATAACCTATATATGCTTAATACGGTTGTCTCTTATAAAGAATCCTTACATGTAAATTCACATGGTATTAAACATAAATTAATCAATGAGAATTTTGCTTTGTTGTGGTATAAGCGATTAGGTAACATCTCTCTAAACAGAATGGAAAATCTTGCGTCAAAATGAATTCTTGATTCCTTTAACTTTTCAGACTTGAGTGTTTATGTTAGTTACATTAAGGGAATACCAACAAACATAATGAGATTAGGTGCCAATAAGATTTCAGACGTTTTAGAACTAATTCATACGGATATCTGTGGGCCATTTACTTCGGCTTCTTGAAATGATCAGCGGTAATTTATTATGTTCATAGACGAATTTTTCTCAATATGTCTACCTATATCTCATGTATGAGAAATCACAAACACTGGACATGTTCGGGGCATACAAGGTTGAGGTTAAAAAAAAAAAGCAACTCCGTAAAAGAATTTAACTAGTCCTATCTTACCATATTGGTGAATGATATGACATATCAAGAGAACAATGTTCAAGGCCTTTTGTTAAGTTCCTAGAGGAATGTAGAATCGTATCACAATACATCAAAATCTTTCCAGATAGAAGCACTAAAGACTGCAGCTTAAATTCTCCACAAAGTTTCAAGTAAAACAATTGTTAACAGGTTACAATTTTTTTTAAAAAAAAAGATCCAACTATTAGGTCAATTTTTGAAACGGAAAGTGTTTGATTCTTTCAGGATGTAGAGTTTGCAGGGAAGGATAAGGTTATGAGATGAAGGATTTTGTCTTGGAGGAAGAACTCCTGTTGCAATTGACAATGATCAGGACCACTGATAAATTCTTATTCTAGATCTTGTTCAAGAAACAATTTCGGATAAAAAACAACATTACAAAATTTCTATACATAATCAATAAATTGTTTTAGAAATTTAAACTCAATAACCTTAAGAACAAATGCCATTAAGAAACCCCACTATAAAAAAGAAGAAAAACAATTCTAGATGACTTATAACATTTATCTAAGAAAATAAGGATGACATGGATTGATGGAAGAAGTTTTGATCAATTAACTTTTATCGAGCCATGCGAAAGAATAGTTCTTAAGATTGGATTGATGACATGCATAAAGAGAGAAAGTTTTTTAGTAACAATGACATTAGAGAACTCATCTTTTTGCCTGTAGGTGCGAAACTCGTTGGTTGTAATGAATATTTAAAATCAAGAAGGATTCAAAGGATGATATAGACAGACATGAGACTCGTCTTATTGCAAATGACTCTACTCAAAAGGAAGACATTGACATTAACGAGAGTTTTTCTCCAATTTCCATGAAAGAATCTTTCGATATTTATGGCACATTTTGATCTTAAGTTACGTTAGATGGTTTACAAATTAAAGAAAATTATCTATGAGTTTAAGTTGGTTTCCTGTAATGGTATCGTAGATTTTATCAAATAATTATCTTATTTGGTTTTGAAATGAATTCAGTTGATGATTGTATATGTTGACATCTGATCTCCGAGGTCGTTAAGTACAGTTTGTTGTATGCATTAAGCTCATGCTAATTTAAACTCGGATATTTGAGATCAACTTATATTAGTTATTGCTTAAGTTTGATGGGACATAATGATTGAAGATTCCTTACACATTATACAAATAGTCAATAAATAAGTAACATTTGGAATGTCTTACATCAGTGCCCACCAATCCCACCAATCAAATGCCTTAGCTTCGTTAATTGTTGGGGACCACATAACTCATAATGACCTGGCATAGCCGAGCTCAGTAACTACTTCAAACATGCTAATGATATACTTTCTTGGCTTGGTATCGTAGCTGATAGGACCGAAAATGAAGAATGCATGCTAACCCTTCCCTATAAAAGGAAGAATGAGAGTCTTGGAGAAGGGGGAGAAGAAAAAGCTCTAAACACTTCATATTTCAAATATCTACTTGAGAAAAAAGAGCAAACACTTATAGTTACAATTGTAATTTGCAAATCATTATCAATAAAATTCTTCTTTATATTTTAAGTTGGCTTGAATCTTGTTCATACAATTTTCGACATCAACAGTTTGGCACTAGAAGGAAGGCCCTAACTTGTAGAAGCAACCCTATCTTTCCATAAAATCCATGAAAAAAATACCATTGTGGATGGTTTTTTAGCATCTGAAAATCAATCACACACCCATTCCGAATAAACTAACAATCCACAAAATATTGGAAGATGACGAGGTCAAAATGAAGCTGCTGACCTTCAAATGACCATGATGAGGAAAGGCTTTGAAAAGTTGACAGATGTAGTCAACAGGTTGGAAGGAAACCAAACTCATGTTCCACCACCAAACATTGAGATGGAATCCCCACACAGGGAGACAAACATATGACTTCCCACCAGAACGACTCTCCAATTCTCAAGAGAAGAATCCTCCACAAGACGAACTGGAGAGATCATGAGCTTTCCTATTACAATAAAGCTAGCTGCTAGGAAAGCTAGCAGCGTGTTTAATAGATTGGGCTCTCAACACTCCTTAACACCTCGAAGTAAAAATGTTGAGTCCCATGTCAAATGATCATTGGAACAACCAGAACCTGAAATGAGTGCCTTGAAAAAAATGCATTACTGATTTGGAAGCCAAGGACAAAGGAAACATGAAGAAATATCTCACCAAACGCCATTCTCTCAGTACAAAGAAGAACTCTTCTTTCTACTTTTTATTGAAGAATGAGTATCTAGCACTAACAGACTTCTCGTCCTAAGTTTAACATTGGCATACCACCAACCCATGTTTTTCCCGTCCTCTTTAAATGTAAACAGGGAATTGAATTAAGCTACACTTCGCTCAAGATGACCTAGTTTACTACGCAAAATTAAGGTTTCCATTGAAGTCCTCCACCATTAGGGTAGAGTTGGGTAGGAGCTATTTCCCATGAAGAAAGAAATTTACGTATAATCTTAGGGAATGAGAGTCTTAAACCAGCATTAAGAATAATCAAATTCAAAGCTACACATCATATTGGTGGAGTGTTAGCTCGGCCATATGAGGTCACGATTACTAATTCCTCCGAACAAGGAATACTATACTTAGCACTTAAACTGGCAAGCACATCTCCTGTTACTACTGACCTATAAGAGTTTACCCCCACTCTTGAGCATTTTCCTCACTACCCTCCTGAGACCCAACCTCTTCTTTCTCACGGTTTTGTTCTATATTTCTAAAAATACCTAGCCATTCTAGGTAAACTGAAGTAATGGGGACTGGAGTTAATATTTCCTAACAGTCCGAGCTAATAGAAGATGAAGATGAAGAAGGTATTGTTTCCTCATGTTGGTTATCTCAGGAATGTACCCTCAATTCATCCGAACTCATACAAACAACTGAAAATAAATAAAAAATGCGAAGGAAATTTATTCTTTCGAGAACAAAAGTATGAAAAGAGGAAAAAATGTGAAAATGAAGGGGGAAATTCTATTTAAAGGGAAGGAATATTAAAAGGCACGATTTGGGCCATTAGATGATGAAATGGAGGGAAAAATGGATGGCTGAATGTAATCACTTCAGAACGACATCATTTCGCTGAAGCTTCCAGAGGAAGATATTAAACGTGCATGATAGCTCATTAGTAATTTACAATATGAGACTTGTTCATGTCATTTATTGCTATAATGATTATGAAAATAGAAAAATAAGCCAATTGTATTTGTTAGGTTTAATATTGTAATTGACGATTTTGTGAACAAAAAAGACTTAATTGAACATGTGTCAAAGTCAAGAAGTGAAGTACAATTTTGTATAGTTCAGTTAGGTAGCATAGAGTTTGAGTTTGTGTTTGGAAATAAGGAAAAAGTGACGCCGAAATTTCACTAACTTCACGCATGGCCACCATTCGAGCGACGAAACAGAACCGTTGTCGCCCGCTTATCGCCTAGGCATCACTCGAGAAAAAGACCCTTAGCTCGAGCAACTGTCCCATTCGCTCAAGCAACAATTTTATGTAGCTAACCCTAGTTCTCGATTTTGGTGAGTTTTACACGGTCCATACTACTCATACATCTCCAACTATAAAAACATAGGGTCTTGCATGAAAATTTTTGGTTGTCTTATTGTGCTTCATATTCATATCATTTTTAAGAGATTCTAGAACACAATTCATTGGGAAAATTATTCATATCATTCTAGAGATCCGGCAACCAAGTTTTTGGAAAACATCAAATTGAAAAATCCAAAACACCTACTTCCTAAATATCCTTAGGATGTACTTTCTCAGTTGGACTTCAGAAGTTACTAGAGGTTGAGAGAGGTAAGACTACAAGTGCAGGAAGAAGAACAAGAATAGATGATTCCTGGGTATCTACTTGGAATAAACATGTGCAGAGATTATGAATTTGAAATCTGCAACGGATCTTGAAAGCTATAGGAGGTAGATCGAGAGATCTAGTAGTTTGTCTAGATAATATCTACAGTAGCAAATCATGATTTGGAGGAATAACATATCCTTGAGTTATAGGGTTTACAACAGCTAGTGAAACTAGTTTGAAATTGAATTGTAACTCACATTATTTATAGTGGATGTAACTGGCTTGGTCTCACAGTTTTTACCCAGTTGGGTTTCTCCGTCATCATATCGGTGTTCAATATTTATTGCTTTCCATATCACAAACTGTGGTATTCAAATATAGAATAATTGAATTGTATGTTTAATCATTTAGAAATTATTAAAAAGTGACTTGTTACTTTTAATAGAATAATTGCACACGTAAGTTCAAACTTAATTATTAAACTACGTAATTTCAATTGGTATCAGAGCTTAATTTTGATTCCTGACGTTAATTTGTCTAGATGTGTAGTTCTTTGTCTATCCCGCCATACTTTGATAGCACTAACTATGCCTATTGGAAAGTTAGGATGAGAGCGTTTTTAAAATCTATGGATGAATGGATTTGGTTGAGTGTGGTGAATGGTTGGAGTACCCCTAGTACAACTGTAGACAACGTAGTGACCCCCACTCCTATTGCTAATTGGACTAGGACGAACTTGGATGAATGTAATTGGAATAGTAAAGCATTACATGCTGTATTTATGGTTGTATCCCCGGAGGAATTTAGGCGAGTGTCCATGTATGAGGTAGCCAAAGAAGTTTAGGATATTTTAGAAACCACTCATGAGGAAACTCAAGCGGTTAAAAACTCTAAGTAAGTGCTGACAACTAGGTTTGAGGAGATTATGATGAGAGAAGATGAGACGTTTGACGCCTTTTACGTGAGCCTAAACGATATAGTGAACTCTAGCTTCAACCTAGGAGAGAAAATTCTCGAGCCTAAGATAGTGCGTAAAATTCTTAGATCTTTACCCAATCGTTTCAGGCCTAAAATTACAGCGATTGAAGAAAGTAAGGACATAGATTCCATTAAGGTAGAGAAGTTAGTTGGATCCCTCCACACGTATGAGCTGACCTTAGATAAACATGTTAATGATAAATCTCTAGCTTTGGAACCTGTAAAAAAACACCCGAACCGAATCTTTTGATTCTAATTGATGATGAGGAGTTAGCTTACCTAGCTTAAAAATTCCCAAAAATGTTTAGGAAGAAAAATAACCCTCAGGAGAGACAAAAAAGTAGCTGATGAGTGTTTTACACTCATCATATTTATGTCACTAAATGTGTTATTTTGTTACCCTTGATAGAGTTTTAGGGCGTTTTAATGTGTGTTTTGATGTTGTGATATATATTGATGAAATTGAAGGAAATAAGCAAAACTTGGCAAATTGAAGAAATGAGCTAAATTGTAAGAGATCCAAAGTACGAAGATTGAAGTGCAAACACTCCAAACTTGACAATGTACACTTGCGATTGGAAAATTCACGCATCAAGTTTTTGGCGCCGTTGTCGAGGATTGACTTGTCTTTTCTTATTATGACCAAGTAGCATTAATTTTAATCTAGATTAATTTTTTTAACTTGTTTTACTTCGAATTATTCTTTTTGTCTTTCAGGTGTTTTGGCAGTTATGCGACAATCTAAAAGCTGTAATTTAATTCATATTGATTTGGAAATTGAAAGAACTCTTCGGACAATAGGAGCAAAGAAGAAGGCTAAGGAAAACGAAATGGCTAAGCAAAACAACCAAAATCAACAAGAAGGTGCTAATCAACGAGAAAAACCTATTCGAGAATACTTCAATCCGATGGCCCAAGAGTATTATTCTAGGATAAGGCGCCAAACAATCAATGCCAACAATTTTGAACTAAAAGCATCACTCATCGGTATGGTACAACAGAATCAGTTTGGGGGATTGCCTAATGAAGACCTGAACATTCATTTGTCTATGTTCTTACAAGTGGCTGATACTATAAAGGTGAATGGAGTGAGTGATAATAGCATCAAGCTGAAACTATTTCCGCTTTCCCTTAGAGACAAGGTGAGAAATTGGTTGTTATCTTTATCATTGGGAAGCATTAATGCTTGGGAAGATCTGGCTGCGAAATTCCTTGTAAAATTTTTACCTCCATCAAAAGTATCTCAATTAAGGGGTGAGATTGGCTCGTTTCGTCAGATGGATTTTGAACCCTTATATGAGGTGTGGGAAAGATTTAAGGAGATGCAAAGGTGGTGCCCACAACATGGGTTTGATGATTGGATGCTCCGTGATCGGTTTTACAATGGATTGAATGGTCAAACAAGAGTTATTATTGACAGCATGACTAGTGGTTCTTTAATGAGCAAATCAGTTGATGAGTCATATGAAATTTTAGAGAAAATGGCCAACAACAGTTATCAATAGCCAAATGAGCGTGTTATGACCAAGAAGCCAGATGGAATGTATGAAGTTGATGCCTTCACAAACATGTCAGCAAAGGTTGACGCTCTTTGTCATCAATTGAGCTCCTTGACCAATCCAAAAGCTTCTCAAAGAACAGAATTTGTAGCTGCAGTAAATATGGTTTTTCCAGTCATAGTTGATAACGAGGAGCAGGTACAATATGTGAACAACCACAACTTCAACTATCGGAACAACTTCATGCCTAACCAATATCACACAGGGCTCCGTAATCATGAGAATTTTTCTTATGGTAATACAAAGAACATTTTACAACCCTTTGCGAAGTTTGAAAACAAAGCTCTAGAGAGAAAGATGCCATTGGAAGATATTCTAGGACAATTTATGATGGAATCAAGGGAGAGGTTCAACAGGAATGAGGCAAGGTTGCAAGGAATTGAGACTCATCTCAAGTCAATCGACACCTAAATTGGCCAAATAGCATCCTTTTCTAATGTTCATCAAAAAGGAAGATTCCCTAGTGATAAAAAGTGAACCCGAATGAGCATTGTAAGGCTATTATACTTAGGAACAGTAAAGAGCTTGAAGATCCACAACACAAAAGCAGACACTTCTCCAAGGAAGGCAACATCAAGTGACCAAGAAGATGAAGAAAACAAAGAAGACACAACTGAACCGGAAGCACCAAAGGAAGCTGAAGAGCCTAAATCCAAACTATTTCCAAATAATCCTCCAATTCTTAAACCTTCTCTTCCTTTTCCTCAAAGATTTCAAAAGAAACAACTTGTTTCTCAATTTGCAAACTTCTTAGAAATTCTCATTAATATTCCTTTTGCAATGCCTTAGAGCAAATGCTTAATTATGTCAAATTTATGAAAGACATCATGGCTAAGAGGAGAAGACTTGAAGAATTTGAGACAATCAAGTTAACAGAGGAATGTAGTGCTATTATCCAAAGAAAGTTACCACAAAAGTTGAAGGATCTTGGAAGCTTTACCATTCCTTGCACAATCGGTAGTATCACGTTTGATAAAGCACTGTGTGATCTTGGAGCTAGCATCAACTTGATGCCCTTATCAGTATTCAAAAAGTTGGGATTTGGAGAGGTAAAGCCGACAACCATATCACTGCAACTGGCAAACAGATCCATCACCTATCCATGGGGAATTATAGAAGATGTATTGGTAAAGTTAGATAAGTTCATCTTTCCGGTGGACTTTGTAGTCTTAGATATGGAAGAGGATGAGAAAGTACCACTAATTCTTGGTCGACCTTTCCTTGCTACTGGAAGAGTATTGATTGATGTACAAAAAGGAAAGTTGACGCTGCGGGTTAATGAAGAGCAAGTAAACTTCAACATTCATCAAGAAAGGAAAACCCCAGAAAAGGTAAATACATGCCATATGATCCAATCCATCAATGCAGTGAGGGAGGAGAAAGGCAAGAGAAAAACGTTCTATGATCCTCTAGAACAACATATTGCTCTCAACCATTCAAGGCTTGATACATGTCCAGATGAAAAAGGGACCAATGAAATGGTAGATTATATCTTAAAGCATGAAAAAGATCCACTGACAAGAAGGAGAGCTATGTAGAAAAACCTTCAAAACCTACAAATATTGCCAAACCAAAAGAGGTTTTGAAGGTCATACCAGAGTTACAACCGTGCGATTTTATTGGACATGCTACAATGAAGAAGGAGACAAGGCCAAGGGTGAAGTTTAGAAATAAGAGAGAGGTGCCACCTAAAGATCCAACATAGGCACTGTGGTTGAGTCAAGCTAATGACGCTAAAGAAGCGCTTCTTGGAAGGTAACCCAAGCTTTCTTCCTTTTTACTTATTCATTTATTTATTGTTTATTTACTTTAGTTATAGGATAGTTTAATTTATTTTACAATTTATTTAGGAATCGTCACCTTTATCCCGTCTTCCCTTAAGCCTCAAAATAACTAAGTTGGTCATTAGATGTTTGAGCTAAGTAACACATGTTCCATGTATTTAATATCTAAAATATGATTATTTTTTCAGGAACATGACATCGTGAAATATTCAAACCAACATTGACATAGAGAAATGAGATACATCTCAAGTTTGGAGGGAAAAGATAAAAGAAACATCTATCAACTTCAGCATCATCAACACCAAAACATTATTGGCAACTCAGAAAATTCAGGGAAGTCTCTTCCATAACTTTAATTTCACATTGGGGACAATGTTTAGATTAAGTTTGAGGGATGTTTTATAAATTGTCTATTTGCTTTAGTTTTTATTTTATTTTCTGTGATTTTTTTTATGTTGTGTGATGTGTGTGTATTAAAAAAAACGCATGCTTGCGTGAGTTGGATAGCCTTGCCGGCATTGATGTATATATTTGGTAACATATTTTGGTTGATGAGTTACGGATGAGTTATGTGTTTGAGTTAAATTTTTACTTATTCATGTTAAACGGAAAATAATTATACATGTGAGTTAACTGTGATGTTGTACATGAGTAGGTTGATCCATTGTTTATAGATTGTAATAGAGAACTTAAATGCTATATCCAAACAGCCATTAAACACTATTACACCCTTAAACCAAACTTAGGAGATTTGGTTGGTTGAACTGTTGTAGGTAGATATGGAGATAAATATGGATTCAGTGTGTATAAAATATTGTGTGGACTGTCTAAGACCAATGTGATGAAAATTGGGTAAAAAACCTTAAGTTAGAGGTCAATTTTCGAGAATAAGTGTTTAATAAAAGGGCATTGTATTAATCACTGCATAAAAGGTAAGCTACCCTAAAAAGATCCTAGTGAGGACAATCATAATAATCTTATTGTAAGGCATCTCTTCGTAGCCTTTATGACTCGGGTGTATAAGCCTGCAAGGGTTTAAAACCTGGTGCCCTAAAGTCATCTGATTTGGGAGTCATCGGCCTAAAACTCGCTACAGGGGTCATTTAGAAAGCTTAATGGGGAGCATCCCCACATAAGAAATATAAAAAAAAAACAAAAAAATCTAAAAAAGAGGTGCATAAAACAGAAAACGCACTACATGCCTTGATTAAGCCCATAATACTTATTTTAGAGAATTAGACTTTCAATAAGGGGCTAGCAACCTAGTTGAGTCTTGGAGGTTGAAGTAGTCAAAATGAGGAGAATCCATATTTGCTGACATGTTGAACTGCAATTAGCAAAATCTAACCAAACTTGAGTGGTATAAGAGATTAGTATTGAAAATCAACTTTAGAATACACCATGGGGAGTAAAAAGAAAACAAGTTTGGGGGTGTATGAATCATACAAGCGTAGAAAGGAGAAATTTGACTTTTAAGGTCGGGAATTGGATCAATCCATTATTGTAGAGCGTTGCACTTAACTCTTCACACACACACACACACACACACACACACACACACACACCCGTTTTGCATTGAATAGGTGGGAAGTTAGCTTTTACATTATAATTTTGAAGTGATTCATAAAATTAATACATGTTGTCAATCTTGAGCTACGAGGGCAAGATATCTAATGAAATTTGTTTAAGTAATTTCGTTTGTTTTATTTTTGTTTGTGTGCTTGTTATTCATTTTTTTGGTTTAATGTTTGCTCGAGGACTAGCAAAATACTAAATTTGGGGGTACTCATCATATTTACGTCACCAAATGCATTATTATAATTACTGGTATTTGAGGATTGAGGTGCAAATACTCCAAAGTTGGGTTGACCACACAATGAAGATTTGAGAGTGTTTGGAGTTAATTAGATGAAGAAAGAAGTCAAATGGATCAAATGTAGTCAAAGTATGATCACACATCAATTTCCATCTGAAAAGTTATGCTCCAGATTTGTAGTTTCATATTGAGACTCGTTTTTGATATAGTAAATGTTTGACTTGGAAACTGACATCTGAAGTAAAGTTGTAGCCCTTTGAATCAACTTTTTACAACATCTTGAATCAACTCAATCAGACATCAGGAGCAAAGGTTATGATAAAAATACAGGCGCCCCTACGCCATTGCAGGTCGCCCCCGCACCACTGGAAGCTTCAGAACTAATTTTCACCCGAAACTAGGGGCGTCCCTACGCCCAAAGGTAGCGCCCCTACGCCAGTTCAAAGGAAGATGGGTGCCCCTACGCCGCGACGACACCAGTTGCCAAATAAGCCCTAAAAATGACGAGTTTAAAGGGGGGAGACTATAAATACGACTGGTAGGGTTCGGAAAAAGGATTTTTGGGAGACAAAAAACAGCAGCCACATCAAGGAGAAGACCATTGGAGATTGAGGAATCCACAATCAAAGAGTTTTTCTTATTCTCTATTGATCTTCTCTATTTTATCAATGTTTAAGAACATGGATTTTATTTTCTTTTATATTTTCATGGAGTAATCGAATTTTCTAGAGATACAATGTAGCCAACACTAGATATTATGCTTTGATAATTTAATTATATATTTCAAGGGTTATTCAATTGGTTTATTTGTGTTTATCTATTTTTAATGCTTTTGAATGCTTGATCACCATTTGAATGATATGGAATTTGGGATTTACTATCGAGAGAAGGAATTCTAAATAGTGACCACTGATAAACACAACCTATGAAATTATAGAGTTCGAGAGGCCTATGAAATCATTTGTAGTCATTAAGAGAACTAAAGATCTAAATGTACATTATCATCTTAATTTTAGATGAAGACTCAAAATTAGGGTTTTAAGAGTAATTCTAAATTCACCATCGAGAGAGGGGATTGAGATAATTTTGGGATCTTGACTAATAAACCATAAGAATAAATTAAGGAATAATTAGACAATCGAAGCATAATTGACAGTTAGGTGAAATTGGATCTCTAGAGTTTAATCCCATTGATATTAATCTTGTGTAATTGTATTATTAATTTATTAAATTAGTTTAGTTAGTTATTTCACTAAATTATTTTGGTTTTCTAAATAAAATTAATGTTATTATAATTACAGAAATTATTAGGATTTGATTTCAATCTCTGTGGAAAACAATAATCCACTCTCACTATATTAAAACTTGACACCGTATACTTGCGGTTGGAAAATTCACGTATCAGTGGCCCTAGTGAATCTAGGAGAAAATTTAAATTTGTGAGGTGCCATAACTGTCGAGGTTTTGGCCACGTTAGTAGTGAGTGCGTAGCAGTATGAGAAATTCCGATAAAGCTATGAATGTTATTCTCACTGATGAAGAGTCTAACTCGGACAATTAGAGTGAGAAATCCACTCGTGAGAAAAGTAGAAAGTATATTACCTTTACTACGAGAATTAAGAATGAACCTAACCAAGGGAGTGAAAGAGAAAATGACTCAGATAGTGATGAGGATTCTGATGAGGACAATTCTGAGAGTGAAGAAGATATCCAAAAGGCTTATGATATATATGAGGAAAGTATTAAGATACTTACTAAAAGTAAAGCATTAAGTGCGAAGAATAAGGAACTTGAATTGAAAAATGAGAAGTTAGTAGTGCACATTAAGGAGTCTACCTTGATCCTGAGTGAAGTGAAATTCATGAATGAAACTTTAGAGACTCGGGTTAAGAAACTCACCAGTGAGCTTGAGAAGTCCTCTAGAAAAGTCAGCGAGTTGACCACTAAGAAATGGACCTCAGAAATTTAGGTTAAGAACCTTCCGAACGATCTAAAATATTCTAATTCTCAATTGTTTGCCTTCTCTAGTAGTTCTGAAAATTTAGATAACATTTTAGGAAATGATAAGCCGGCTGAAAATAACGAAGGTCTAGGTTTTAAGGAAAACATTGCTAGTACTTCTAAGACCATATTTGTCGCTGCCACTGACCAGCCCAAACATGTGCCTAACCCCGAGCTCAAGGATAAGGGATTTGATAGACATAGGCCTACTAGACAGCATAGGACTCATCGACCTAGGAATAGACGTCAGTATCAACATAACATTGATCCTAGGTTTGTCTTGACCTGCTTTCACCGTTGTGAGTTAGGACACATACGACATTGATGTCATCAATTCCTAAATAGACAAAGAATCAGAGCTTTAATAGAAATAGAAATCAGGAGTTTGTTGGTCATATTGGATTCCTTACTAATCAAGTGAGTCGTTTGACCGAGTTGGTGATACAATTGTTGGGGAATCGTTCTAGTACTAGGCAAGTCTGGGTAAAAAATGGTGATCTTAAAAAACTTTAATATAGATCACGGTGCTCTTATATATATATATATATATATATATTGGTAGAAAATTCATGCAATTTTTTATTTTATTTTATGTTTATTTGTGTGTTTGACATTTTTTATGCATTATACATTCATATTTCAAAAGAAAAATTAAAAAAAAATAATGGAAAAATTGAAAAATGAAAAAAAAAAAGATGGAAATTTATACAGCGTGATATATAACATTCATAAACTTACAGGTTGTGATCATGTATGAACATAATTGATGAGCTGTAGCATAGTTTCCATTACTTGCTTGGGTTGATATGGAGTATTTAGTATATATGTCTTCATGTATCATCTGCACTGCACACACTATGATATTGTTAGTGAGATTCTAACGCGTGTGTGAGATTTAGGATTGTTGTCACGTGTTAGTAAGGTGACTTTGAACATGAATTGACCTTATTAGACCTAATCTCAAATTTATCCTCTGCTATAAAAAGCTAAATATCTTATGTTTTTCTTCGAAACCTATTTGACTTGAGCTACGGAGTTTCTCATAACCTGGTGCATATGGTCATCTAACTTGGGTTAACCAGCCTAAAGTTTGTTACAAGGGTCATTTTAGTCGCTCAACGAAGAAGAATCTGCACTTAGGATGTGAAAAATAATTATGAGCTTAAATTATTGAAAATATGACAAATTATATATGTTTAGAGTCACGAGGAGAAAATAAAACATTTATAAAAAATGAGCATTAATGTATAGGTTCTACTGTAATTTATGGTTTTACTTTCATAAGTAGAGGAATATACTTATAGGCAGTGATGTTTAGCATGTCATTTCTCACAAAATTAAGGTTTGGAGTCCTATTTACAGAGGATTAGTGACACTTTACACACGTGGATCACTTATACAGTTACTTCATTCTGACTTAAATTTAGTAAGTGGGGGAGGTTTACTACTTGTTAATTATGCTTGTGCACGTTATTAACTGCTTTTTGGATTGTTATATATTCATGTTTTAAGATTGAATTTCAAATTGCAAAATTACTCATTGTGACAAAAAGAGGGAGTGAGAATATATACATACACAGGGGGAACATTAAATGATTGAATGAAAAATTGAGATTTGCATTTTACATCTGAGGGGTCGTTGGGGAGAGACATGTATATATTTTCCTACTGCATAACACAATTGAGAGTTTGCAATAAGGGGGCGCATGTGCATTGCATATCTTATGCATAGCTATTTGAGTTTTGATGTTTTGTGATGTTAATATTTCGGTTGGTATTTTGATTGACATTAACGTCACGTCTCAAACTAGCATGCTTATTTGTGTTCATAAGTTTTTGATTTCCTGTATCACGTGCTTTTATACTGGTAATGAGTTTTTTTATTTCAAGAAACGGGTATACAAATTTAATGCAAGAAGTAGAAGAACTTGAGTAACTTGGGTAGTTTAATTTGATATGTTGATTTATTTTACTACATTGACTTAATTTGTATAGTTTTGTCACAGAATGTCAAATATGGAGATTGTTAGGTTCAATATTGTAATTGATGATTGTGTATGTTGACATTCGATCTCTGAGTTTGTTAAGTACAGTTTGTTGTATGCATTAAACTCATGCTAATTTAAGCTTAGATATTTGAGATCAGCTCGTATTAATTATTGCTTAAGTTCGATGAGACATAATGATTGAAGATTTCTTACACATTGTATAAATAGTTAATAAACAAGTGACATTTGAAAGGTCTTACATCAGCGCCCCCAATTCCACCAATCAAATGTCTTAGCTTCATTCTCGAGTCAGTTTATTAATTGTTGGGGACCACATATAAGGTTAACTCATAATGACTTGACATAGTGGAGCTCGGTAACCATTCCAAACATACCAATGATGTACTTTCTTAGCTCGGTACTATAGCTAATAAGATCATGAAATAAATAATGCATGATAACCATTCCTATAAAAGGAAAAATGAGAGTTTTGGCGAAGGGGGAGAAGAAAAAGTCTAAACACTTCATATTTCAAATATCCCCTTGATAAAAAAAGAACAAACACTTGTAGTTACAATTGTAATTTGCAAATCATTATCAATAAAATTCTTATTTACATTTTAAGTTGGCTTGAATCTTGTTCATACAATTTTTGACGACAACGGTGTACATCACAAGTTCAGTGGGAGTAAACACATTTTTTAGTATTGCATGTCGATGACATATTACTTGCACGAAATCGAGAGATTTATGTCATGAAATCCTAAAATGAAAGTTTTTAGTGACGCCTCTTTTGTATTAAGGATATAGATACATAGAAATCATTTTAGATTATCACAAAAGAGCTGTATCGATAAGGTTTTTAAAAGATTTGGGATGTAGGTATGTAAACCGGGTGATACCCCTATTGCTAAGGGAGACAAGTTTAGTCTCAATTAATGCCCCATGGATAAACTTAGATAAAGGAAAATACAAGAATCTCCTTATGCTTCAGCAGTTGAGAGTTTAATGTATGCTTAAGTTTGCACACATTTGGTTATATCATTCATTTTTGGAATGCTAGGCATATATTTAATTAATTGAGGGATGGAAATTTGGAAAGTCGTCACTAGGTTATTCGGTATCTATAGAAAACTAAGAATTACATTATCACATTCAGGAAAATCAGACCAATTGAAGATTATTATATATTCTGATTCTAATCATGGAATATGATTGCAAAATATTGTCACAAGGCTACACATTTTAGATGGATTTGAAAAATCACTTTAGTTATTCTGTGACAATAGCAGTCTTGTATTCCAAAAGGAACATGATGATGCCAAAGTTTAGTCATTAAGTTCCTAGTTGTCAAGGAAAGAATTCAGAGCGGTTAAGTTTCTATAAAGCATATTACGACAAACTCCATAATCATGGATCCATTTACTAATGGTTACTACCCAAGGTCATATGAGAATAATACTCACATGGGTGTTGCATCTTTTGATGATATGTCAGTTTAGTAGGAGTTTGTATTCGGATGTCGTCTATTTTAGACACATATTTTTTATCCATGAATATTCAGTTTATTTCAGAAATAAAGTATTCAATTCAGTTCCACTCTGATTAAAGTTCATGGTATATCTCATTAAATAATAAGGTAGGACTAGTTGGAAATAGACATGTTTGGATCATATTACATGTAATTTTCATGCTACACATCCACACTTGATCTATGTCATTTGATTGTGTTGATATACGTGACTATTGATGAGTTTAGTTATGATACTTGTAATGAAGACCGCTTTGATTTTATGATGATATAATCAAAGGATGAGAATATTCAGATATGCTTTTGGTTATGATAGCAAAAGTTTTGACTGTCATAAAGTTGTACGCATTTATAGGGTGACATATGTGACTCAAGTGAGAGATTGTTGAGTATATTAATTTGTCACGTGGGCCTACATAAGCAATTAATTGTGTATAAGGTAATCTTAAAGTTGAGCCCAATTAAGATGATCTAATAAAGAATTAAATTGTTGGGTTTAGGACATCTAAATAAAGTGTGGAATGTATTATATGTGTAGAGACCGAATTTATTAGGGTTGTATTGATGTGTCAAATACATATGAAAACTATATATATAGTTATGATTTTTAATTCATATGCAACTTCTTATTCCTTATGTCATCCCATCAACAAAAGAATACAAGAGAAATCATATTGAAGAGGAAGATCCAAAAAAAAAACCTACTATCAAGAAGAATGATTAGAGCTGTTAAATTGAAAAATAAGACAATCATGATTATGGAGTAAGAAGCCAAAATCAAGATCAAGGCTCAAGAACCAAATGAGCCAATAATTAAGATTCAGGAATTCCCAAAGAATTAAAGTATGTTCTGTATTATTAATTTTCTTGATAATTTGACATAGAGGATCGTGACAATTAAATAATTAGATTTTGTACTTTTATAAAGTTTAAAGTTGCATAAAGTTTTAACATTGGAGTATCTGAATTTTCATTCACTTTATCATCTTTTACCTTAGAGCCTTCTACTTGTTCCTCGTCCATAGTAGGCACTTTTTGATTGTTTGTATGTAACCCATTTTTTGACTGTAATTTTCGTTAATTGTATCCCACTTAGTGTATTAATTGCAATAACCAGTGTCTTTGCAAAGAACCTTGAGGCCTTTGAACTAGTCCTATTTGAGTTTCCAAATCAGTGTTTGCTTAATTTGTTGTATTTGAGGCTTTCAGACATGTTCCACTCTTGTGAAATCCCACACAAATTCTACAAACAATAATTTTTTTGGACCAAGTTTGCTGAATTTTTAATGGACAAGTGGTCTATTACCATCTTTTACAAAGAAGAAATATGCTGATAGTTTGGAGACGACACCTATTTCATGAACTCTTGCTGGCTTTTTGTATGTGGGTCTTTCAAAAGGTCACAAAGGGTCGTGACTGACGTAGTCTTAAATATTTCCAAAACATCTGTGGGTTTCTTAAATTTTATAGACTCATTTGAAGCTGAATCCATATATTACTATAAGAAGGCTTCAATGCGATGTAGAAGAATTGAACTTTCTAAGCCTTCTTAATACCATGATTATGACATTTTCAAATAATGTCTTTGATCCATTTCTATACTTCATGGAAACTCTCTGAATGAGCCTGTTGAAAGTTATATATCTCATGCTTCAATTTAGTTACCTACGTTGGTGAAAAGTAGTTTTTCACAAACTTATGTATGAGATTATCCCAAGTCGGAATGATTCCCCCGATTATGAATCAAACCGATCTCTTACTCCATCAAGAAGGGAAAAATTTAATGATTTCCTTGTCAATTTGGAAAATTGTAGCGCTGATCCTCAATCTATGAGCATTTTCGTATTTTTCTCTAATATGTATGTTTTAAAGCAGTATGGTTCCATCCTATTTACTGTAGTGCAATGTTGGTTATGAGCATGAAATGCATCCATTTGTCCTGTGAGAAATCAATTATTTTATTGAACACGGCACTACAGCTTTATTTGTAGTTAAAATAATTAATAAAAGACAAAGAAAAGAAATTAGAGAATAAAAAATCTTCGGCATTCCTGAAATCTCACCTTCTTCATCAAAAGCTTTATTTATTTTTATTTTTTTTCCTTTGTGTTGGCCAATTATAAGGATATAGGTTTAAATGAAATGTACATCACTTCCACAATAATTTTTATTTCATCAAATTTACTGAGCAATTGCTTTATTTTATCTTGAAAGGAAAAATAATGTACTTGAAATTAAACGAATAATGGATTTACAAAAAATGATATAGGAGAATTGCCAATAAGTACTAATTATGCATACTAAAGTTGCATTAGGATGTTTGATAATGAACCTTTAAAATTGAATTTTGTGAAAAATCAATTTAGGTTTAATTGATTTTTTAACAAAATTTGTGAGTCGAGACTAACATTGTAGCCAAATTCAAAGGTTAGAGATCACAACTACAACAAAAGTAACTTTTTACGGCATGCATTTATGATGTACATTCCAAGCATGCCATAAAAAGTTTCTTTTCATGTCATGTCATAAATGCGTGTAGGACTGGGCATCGGGCCGGGTGGGGCTAGTTTTCGACCAAACCCGACCCGAACCGGGCCGCGACCAGAACCGACCCAACCTAAATTGGGTCGGTTCGGGTTGAATTTCCCTTTTTTTAAATATACATATTTCCATCAAACCAAACAACTTTAATTGGCTGAATTAAAAATAATACTTTTCCATTTCAATTAAATGATTTTTATCATTCATACACAATTAAAATTAAATAAATCAAATTTTTTTACTAAAACTGGATTTATAAGTTGATTTTTTCTAGAAAGAAATTAAAGATTCACATCCCAAACAATTATTTTCCTACAAATTAAAATCATACTAACATAAAGGCATTGCTTTTAAATCAAACATAATAAAAATTCCATCAAACATGAAAAATAAAAATAAAATATTACAGTCATCCAAATATTTAAAATATACAGTAATCTAAACTTAATAAATAAAATTAAAATACTACAATCATCCAAAATTCAAAAACAAATAATAAAGTAAAATATCATAATCTTCAATTGTCGCATATCGTTCCCTACAAAATAACAAAAAATGTGAGAGAGAAACATTAATATTATAGTTAATAGCTCACATTCCTCAAAAAAGTAACTTACCTATGGCGGGACAAATGAGGAAGAAAGTATGTACTACTTGTTTCGAATTCTATTTCTGAAAGCTCTACAAAAATAATTATTGATTTAGATCCAATTAAATAAAACACATATATTTAACATAATTCATGAAATAATTATTGGAGGAGTTTCACCGATAGTTTGAATTTCACTATCCATATCCATATTCATCAATTTTTTTTTCCTGTTTGTCATAAAGAAGTATAACATAGTAAAAATGCTAACATGAATCATCATTTTTGGAGACAAAGAAACCAGTAAAAATGCTAACATAGCTATGTTGTTCAGTGTTAGAGGTGAAGGGGAAAAAGGAGAAGAAAAAGCAAGCATTTAATAACTGTGATCAAACTAGTTTAATAAACAGACCAATGAACCAAAAATCTAGTTGGCATGCACATAAAAGCATGGATTAGCCAATAGTCAATGATCATCATTCTGAAAATTCACCACCACTGTTCGAGATCAAGATGAGAGAGGAAAAACCTTACTTTCCAATTTGCACCAGATAACTTCATGTATTCTCAAATTATATAAATGAAAATCTGAAACTAAGTAAGATTTATTCTTTTAGAGAAAATAAAATTTATCTCATATCATGATGAAACTAAATTATCATCAATAATTATCCTTTTGTTTTATAACAGAAGTAAACAAAAATAATGTGTAAATAAAATTTTCTTTGTTCACAAAGCTCATATAACTGTAGACCACAAATGAATAATAGATGCGTTTTCAAAATCCGAAATACATGGCAATCAATCAAATTTTCTCCCAGTTGATCTATTATACAAAAAGGCTTAATTACATACTTGAAACTTGTTCCTGGTGTAAAAACTCGCATAATCTAATGAAATAATCATGTGGGATCAAGAAAAGGGAAGAATGAAACAAACCGATTGGCTTAAAATCTACTAAGGCGAGCTTTCTGATTCTGCAGCTGGTTTGCCATTGGCAATAGACGGTAAGCCAATCTCCTTTCGGGATGCCTCCCACAGCTGCTGTTCTATTCCCAATTTCCTCAGCTCTGTTAAACCTGATAAGTGCGTTTTGCGCACTTAATTATGCGACAAAACATGATTAATTGTTGATATAAATGCTTGAATACGGCTTAATCTAATATGAATTGTGTTTGTAGGTTTATTTTGATGGAAATAATGAAATATGCGTGAAAAAAGGCAAAAATGACCAAAATGGAAGGAAATGAAAGTTCGGGGACTAAATCGCAATTATTCATAAGTTGACCAGAACTTTGAACCGAGCATGGAACCTCGCTAAAGATCTAATTGTCAATATTATGGATGACTAGAAGAAGATGAAAGAGAAAGAAAAGCCAAAAGTGGAATGAAAAGAAGATTGGGGACCAATTTGAACTAGAAGCGAAAATTCATCCATGCTATAGCATGAGATTATACCTTGCTATAGCACAGACCTCAACAGTGATTTTCAGGAAGGATTTACTTTGCCCATACTACAGCATGAAAATATACCTTGCTATAACAAGGGGTATTCTGGGCGAGAAATTCTTAAGTTTCCTTATCCAACTACAACTCTTATGGTAATGATTCTAGGACAACTATAAAAGCATAAACTCGTCCTAGACTAGGTTATTATGCATTCTTAGAGAGAAAAACACCATTGAAGAGGAAGGAAAAAGGCGAGAACAATGGTTTCACTTGAAGATTCAAGATTCAAGCTTTAAACCCTAATTCTTTGGTGATGTCTTCTCTTGATTATTTTCTTTGTTATTCTTTAATTTTATTCATGCTACGCTAGAATTTTTATGTACTAGGTGAACGATGAACCTCGTATTGTGAACTTTTAATTCTTTATTTTGCAATTTGATACTTAAACACGTTTGATGGATGTTGAATGATTTATATACACTTTCTTGTCTCTACAATTATATGCGCAATAGTTGTATGAGTTTGGGTGATTTATTTTATGCATTCGAAAGAAGGGAAATAGATTCTACAAGGTATAAATCATCGTAAGGTCCGATAGGGGATAGAAATATACCGCTATGCTTTATGTGAATCTCTAAGTGTTTACAAAACGTCATGCATTCTTGTATATTGCATTTGTCATAGAAATATAGTCAAATGGTATATTAGAATAGGTTCAATTCTACTCGAAAGAGATTATTGAATAAGTTAGAAACATTGATTCTTCAACCAATTCATCGTGTTGTCAAATTGTGAAATAGGAGTTACAAAGTGAACTTGCTTGGTGATTCGGGATCCTAGTACGCTTTTTCATACATTAATTTCATCGACCTTTTGCATTCGACATATTCTTGCATTTAATCATAATTTTAGTTTAATTCACGTAGTAGTCATAGCTCCATCAAAAATCACACAAATAATCATCTTGAGTTTAATAGATTCGGTTAAGGTCGAGATAATAATAATCACGTTAAATCAATCCTCGTGGGAACGATACTCGAAATTCTAGGATTTCCACTTTATTACTTGTCAACGAACCGTGCACTTGCGGTGATTTAAATTCGAAAAATATTTTCGTGAACAAACCCTCTTTCATTGTAACACGGTTATTCTAATAGGTAGAAGCACCCACCAAAAATCATCATTTACATGAATTAAATAACTTTGTTTCATAAATTTTGGGCTCCGATTACATACATATTTACCCATTCGTGGTAAGGCAATGAAATTTTTGCAATGGATAATCTCTGCATACATTATGAAGATATGTTTGAAGAATACCCAAGTTGTTATAATTGTTACGCGATGCATTGTACTGGACAGTGTTTGCCCCGGCACTCTTGTTTCAACACGCCGAAACTCATGATATTTAGAGAATATTTAAAGTGTCGGAAGCGAGCAATTGACGAAAACCATGAAGGGTACATGCTGTTCGTTGGAGATTTTATACATGACAATTGGGATGAGGACTTCAAACTGGTAGGAGATGGTCCTCCTCTATTTCATGAAAAAGTAATTGCAAAGTATTTTGAAAAATTGGTCAAGTTGGATGAAGGCGATATGCTTTTGGGAGATTGCACGTATTGGGAAGAATTTCGTTATTGGGGGTACAATCCACTTGAAAGGGTCGTAAGGACCGACTTTCATTGCTTATGGATTTAAATTGCGGACCAATCATTCCACCCGATGGGAGTTCATCAATTGAAGAAGAGCAAAAAACGAGTGAAAATTTAATCACAGTGGAGCTCAGCGAGGATGAGGCGATCAATAAGGAGGAAATCAACTCATATTTTTTCGACTTTATTGATTGTCCAAAAATTGATTTTGTGATTAAGCCCGACGAGGAAATACAGATCTACATAGTTGAAGTTGAGTCAGATGGAATAGATAAGTCCTATTATATTGAAAATGACAAAGAAGATGTGTGGAGATCAAATGAAAAGTGGACCAAAGCCAAAAGAAGAAAGATGGACAAAACATCAAAAGCTTTCTTTAGGTGCCCGTGATTAACCGTCATACAGTCGAGCTATAGACTATAAACAAGCGCTGGTTGGGAGGCAACCCAACAATTCTTCCCTTTATTCATTTTACTTTATGCATTCGATTAGTAATTTTTTTCTTCAAGTTCTTTTTTTTTTATAATTTTTAATAAGATTACTTTTTCATCGTCTCTACAGGTAATCAAAGAGCCTATGCATAATCTATACTTCTTTTTCTTCCACCATCTTCACCTTCGCATCTCCATCAATCAGGGAAGTATTCTTCACCTTTTGTTCTCTATCTTCTATAAATTTGTCCTTAATTTTATGCACTGCTAAGTTTGCATTCTATTATTCTTTAAACATTGAGGACAATGTTCTATATACATTTGGGGGTGGGACAATGTTCTATATACGTTTGTGTGATTGTGTGAAAAAAAAAATTCCATTTGTTATTTGTTCTAAGTTTTACTGTTGCATTGTTAGTAGCAGTTTACAATTTTGTGTGTTTGTGTGGGTTTAACAACTCTGCTGACTATGATGTTAAATATTGGATTATGTACGGGCCATGAATGATGAAAATCGTGCATTATTAGCTTGATCGATACATGTAAATGTGAAACTTGATTTATTTTGCGCACGACACTCATGCTTGCATACTGGGCTACTGATTTGACTCATTGCTTAGAGATAGTTGACCATAGAAATTATACCCAAAAACCCTCTTTTGTGCTAAACCATGACCAATTTTTTAGAAGAGTTTAGATGTGATTAAACTGTTGCAAGGGAACATTGAGACGAGTAGGGGCTCCGTGCATGATGTTATGTGTGGATTGTCTTAAACCATTGAGATGAAAATAAAGTGAAAGTTTCAAGTTAGGTTGTAGTTTTTGAAATTGGGTGTCTAAAAAATAAGGGGTATTGCACTAATCATTGTATAAACAATGACATTTGTTCGAGCCTATATAACTCGAGTGATTAAGCCTGTAAGGGTTTAAAACCTGGTGCCCTATGGTCATCTGACTTGGGAGTCATCGGCCTAAAACTCGCTACATGGGTTATATAGAAAGCAAATGAAAGATGTTATATAAAAGAAAAGAGAAAAATGATATCTATCTATCTATTGATGAATTATATACAGACTCTTGTATATGAAATGCATTGATTAACCCCAAACACTCAGTTGACAGAACTATTCCCCTAACGCGAGGCAACTAACTCAGTTTAATCTACAAAGTTGAAGAAATCAAAAAAAAAAGGAGAGCCCTTACTTATTGAAGTGTGAACTTGTAATGGTAAGATCTATTTAAGCTAAGAGAGGGGAAGCAATATATGTGAATAGACTCAACCTTAAAACACACCTCGGGATACTTAAGTGAAAATTATAAGTTTGGGGGTGTGTGTATCTCTCGAGCGATGAGGAGAAAAAAAAATTGGACTACATTGGGTCGGATATAAGTCAAACATGATCCTAACATGTTGGTATGAATTCACACACACACTTCGAGTTTTGCATATAACATGTGGAGATTGATTTGATTATTCGTGGCTGAAATTGTTCATGTGCCTTTACTAAGTTCCAATCCTGAGATACAACAGAGCTGTTAAACCATGTTTTGCATAAAATTAGGTCATCATCTTGTTTGAGGACAAACACCAATTCAAGTTTGGGGGATTTGATAAGTGCGTTTTGCGCACTTAATTATGCGACAAAACATGATTAATTGTTGATATAAATGCTTGAATACGGCTTAATCTAATATGAATTGTGTTTGTAGGTTTACTTTAATGGAAATAATGAAATATGCGTGAAAAAAGGCGAAAATGACCAAAATGGAAGGAAATGAAAGTTCGGGGACTAAATCGCAATTATTCATAAGTTGACCCGAACTTTGAACCGAGCATGGAACCTCGCTAAAGATCTAATTGTCAATATTATGGATGACTAGAAGAAGATGGAAGAGGAAGAAAAGCCAAAAGTGGAATGAAAAGAAGATTGAGGACCAATTTGAACTAGAAGCGAAAATTCATCCATGCTATAGCATGAGATTATACCTTGCTATAGCACAGACCTCAACAGTGATTTTCAGGAAGGATTTACTTTGCCCATGCTACAGCATGAAAATATACCTTGCTATAACAAGGGGTATTCTGGGCGAGAAATTCTTAAGTTTCCTTATCCAACTACAACTCTTATGGTAATGATTCTAGGACAACTATAAAAGCATAAACTCGTCCTAGACTAGGTTATTATGCATTCTTAGAGAGAAAAACACCATTGAAGATGAAGGAAAAAGGCGAGAACAATGGTTTCACTTGAAGATTCAAGATTCAAGCTTTAAACCCTAATTCTTTGGTGATGTCTTCTCTTGATTATTTTCTTTGTTATTCTTTAATTTTATTCATGCTAAGCTAGAATTTTTATGTACTAGGTGAACGATGAACCTCGTATTGTGAACTTTTAATTCTTTATTTTGCAATTTGATACTTAAACACGTTTGATGGATGTTGAATGATTTATATACACTTTCTTGTCTCTACAATTATATGCGCAATAGTTGTATGAGTTTGGGTGATTTATTTTATGCATTCGAAAGAAAGGAAATAGATTCTACAAGGTATAGATCATCGTAAGGTCCAATAGGGGATAGAAATATACCGCTATGCTTTATGTGAATCTCTAAGTGTTTACAAAACGTCATGCATTCTTGTATATTGCATTTGTCATAGAAATATAGTCAAATGGTATGCTAGAATAGGTTCAATTCTACTCGAAAGAGATTATTGAATAAGTTAGAAACATTGATTCTTCAACCAATTCATCGTGTCATCAAATTGTGAAATAGGAGTTAAAAGTGAACTTGTTTGGTGATTCGGGATCCTAGTACGTTTTTTCATACATTAATTTCTTCAACTTTTGCAGTTAACCATCATTCTTGCATTTAGTCGTAATTTTAGTTTAATTTACATGTTAGTCATAGTTTAATCATAAAATCTAGAACAATCATCTTGAATTTAATAGATTCGGTTAAGGTCGAGATAATAGAAATCACATTAAATCAATCCTCGTGGGAACGATACTCGAAATTCTTGAATTTCCACTTTATTACTTGTCAACGAACCGTGCACTTGCGGTGATTTAAATCCGAAACATATTTTCGTGAACAAAACCTCTTTCAATTGTAACACGGTTATTAATAGGTAGAAGCACCCACCAAAAATCATCATTTACATGAATTAAATAACTTTGTTTCATAAATTTTGGGCTCCGATTACATACATATTTACCCATTCACGGAAGTTATAATTAGAACAATAGAGAGAGCGAGAGGACTTACAATAGAGAGAGTAGATCTGGGCGAGAAGAAGAATGTAGACTCAGCAGTAGAAGATTGCGCCGCTTCAAAGCTTCGAAAACTTAGGGTTGTGGTCGGTTTGAAAGGTTTTGTAAAGAACCGACCCAACCCGTAATAAATTTAAAATTTTCAAACCGACCCAACCCAAAATAATTTTAAAACCAACCCTACCCGATCGGGTCAGGTCGGTTCGGTTCGGTTTTAGCGGGCTGCGGTTTTTCGGCCTAGGCCTAAATGCTTGTAGTAATAATCCAATTATTTAAATTATTTACAACAAAATGATTTATTTCCTTCTTTTCTTTTTTCCTTCCCAGCACACCCACATTTTCTTCCTAATGTCTTCTTTCTTCTTCCTTTTCGTTT
The DNA here is from genome assembly GCA_019097785.1 of Fraxinus excelsior. NCBI lineage: Eukaryota > Viridiplantae > Streptophyta > Magnoliopsida > Lamiales > Oleaceae > Fraxinus > Fraxinus excelsior. Next base: position 8,521,742 of record CM032642.1, read on the forward strand.
ATCTTTCTTCTCTCTTTGCCTAAGTCTTCAATCTCATTTCCATATTTTATCGGCATTGGCGTCATCATCAATCACCCATTTATTGCAATTTAAATAAACGACCCTGAACTTGACCCTTTTCCCATTTCTTCTTTTCAAGCTCATTAAAATTTACTCAAATAAACCTTGCGGTTTTCTCGAAATCAAATTACATATCGTCAATCTTTTGATTTTGGTGCAAGATAATTTTGGAGCAGGCTTTGAAGATGAGCATTGTAGATTATAAATTTTATGTTTTCCTTTGACTTTATGATTTCTTTTAGGTATTTGAATGGCTATAATTAAACAGTTTTATTTTTCACATTTTTCTATTTCTTTCATCCCATTAATCTTGTGTTTTGACTTTATAGAACTTAAGAAAGTGTTCATTAATTGTCCTGTACTGCCACTCCTTTTCTCCTCATTTAAGCTTCCGGTGCTGAATTTTGGTTTTATTCCACTAAATACTCTAAGAAATTTTTTATTAGAGCACGTTTGAAGCCGACAAGGCTTGGACCTTTTTTGTAGCATTATGAATGATAAAAGAAATTCTTGTGTAACGTTAAACTTGAAAGTATGCCGGTTGTTTGTTGTAGTGCATATGTTCAGGAATCTTGGAAAAACTAAAAATTAGGGATAATTGCATCAAAATCTTCAAACCTTTGAAACATTAGCAGACTTTCTCCAAACTTTTGATTTGTTGCAACCGTCACCTCTAACATTTCCAACCATTGTATGTGAGGTCCTTTTGGATGGTTTCCATCCATTTTTCCGTGGACCGAAAAAATTAATTTTGACCAGTTTTAATAAGGGTAAAATGGTAACTTTGCATTTTATATTTTTCAAAATATTATTAACAATTAAAATAAAAATTAAACTAAAAACAAAAAAAGAAAATGTGCCCCACACACCCCCACCCCACCTCCACGCCATCTTCACCTTCAACTCCAGCAACCACCACACAAATATTCGGACATACATATCACTAGAATGCCCTCAGCGCTCTCTACAACTTCTACCCCACGCCCTACCTCGAACCCACCTGAACTTGCCGAAAAATTGAGCCAAAACAGCCTGCTCAAGTCCCCAAAAACATCCGAAATCTACAATTCTGACAACACCTGTCATGCCCAACATTCCAGGTAATTATACACATCAAAGCGCCGTTATCCATGATCATCAATCATCCTTAAACGCACAAAAAAAAACCAGCAAACTACATCTTCGTACACAGCCATCGAGAGACTTTTAGATGGCTTTTGTAGCACCTATAGTGCAACCCATGATCGCAGACAACCACCACAAGCACCTACTCTTCATGGTGCGTCCAATGAACATATGAGTCTTCCTCAATTTGACCTAAATAGATACCCAGAGGATGCCTGCACAGAGGAGGATGCCGACAGTTTTTCTTTTTCTTTTCCTTTTTTAAATTTTTTATTCATTTACTCATTTATTTAATTATTTTAATAGATATTTACAATTTTGCCCCCTTTTAATTGATTTAAAATATGGTCAAAATTATTTTTTTGGCTAACAGAAAAATGGATGGAAATCATCCAAAATGGCTTCACATGCAATGGTTAGAAAGGTTAGGGGTGACAGCTGCAACAAATCAAAAGTTTGGAGAAAGTCTGCTAATGTTTCAAAGGTTTGAATTTTTTACTGCAATTATCCCTAAAAAATAAGAAGAATCAATTAACTTTTTATTTAGAGCACACTATTATAATAATGATAATACTAATAATAATTATGTCATGCTAAATTTCATCATGCGTGTGATAAATAGTCAGTAACTACTACCAGCCTATTAATTATAGTAAATGGAATTTACCTCGAAACATGAATATTTGTATAATGGGTTAATTTCACAAGCAGTCACTGAACTTACCTAAAAATTATTAAACGATCATTTAAGTTTAAAACTTACAAAAATAGTCACTGAAATTTCATGCGCTTGCACAAATGGTCACTAAAGGACCGTTATGATTTAATTCAAACTTAAAGGACCAAAACATATGGACATAGAAGTTTGACCACCTCAAGTGCAAATATCTGAGTAAGTCAAAAGTACATCAAAAGCTAGGAAATCTATGCACGATCACACAAAAAATAGAAAAATATTTACATCTTATAGATAAATTTATGGTCTTGTACGTATATAGGCAGAACGAGAATTAAAATCTCACTTTTACAATTTTCATCTAATTTACTCCAAAGGTGGTACTTAATAGCAAGACGTTTGTACTTTAGGTGATCAAGCTTATGTTCATATGTTTTGGTCATTTAAGTTTGAATTAAAATCATAATGGTCCTTCAGTGACCGTTTGTGAAGGTGCATGAAGTTTTAGTGACTGTTTCTGCAAGTTTTAAATTTTAATGACCATTTTTTAATTGTTAGATAAGTTCAGTGACCATTTGTGAAATTAACCCTTTGTATGATGTCTGGACTTACGATGTTGATGGTGTTTGAAGACCTTTTATTACAACTTGGCAAATGTAAGTGTTAACACACTAAAATGCAGCCCAAAATCAAAGGGAAGTCCAATTGAGAAATCCAAGATAAAAACCCAACGGAAGCCAATTAAAAGGCCCAAGAAGAAAAGCCCAAGCTGGAGGCCTGTGGAAAAGCCTGAATATTGGAAGCCCAAGAGCAAAGGAATACTATCGCCCAAGATTGTGGGACGCCCAGAGGCCGAACGAGGGTAGTACTGCACAATCGCCCAGGACGACAGCCTCATTGTCGCCCAGAACCCCAAGTCGCTCAGAATCAGACAAGTCTAAAGGAGATAGTTTGGAAGCGGTTGGCAAGTGAACCCGACACGATCCCACGATCCAGGAAGCAGCAAGGGTAGTGGCAACGGTTACTAAGCAACTACTCCCCAAACAAGCGGTTCCTCACTAAAAGAGCGGACGGTTGCGAAGGATGTGGAACAAGTCTGAGCAGTTTCGATAACCAAAGGATGCTCAAGAAGTATAAAAGGAAGTAACGTCATAGAAGAAAAAGGTCGAATCAAAAAACTCTCTACAAGAGATCATGTAACTTTTATTCCTTAATTTAAATTTAATCCTTTTTCAGTACTCGTGTGCTTGAGCCCCTTGGAGGCGTTTTGTCTAATTTCCAGTTGTAATTCTTCACTAGTAAACGCACCCCTTTTTGGGACTTTGTCTCAAGAGGTCTGTTCCTTACACAATCGTCTGACCCCTCTTTCTCGTAATTGTTGACGGATTGCAAAAACGCGCGAAAACAGTAAGTGATGCAGAAGCGAGAACCTTTCTTGACGATAAGCCTATTACGTATAGGCAGCTTTTGATAAAGATGAGTTGATGTAGAAGCCAGTCACTTAAACTTTTAAAGCTTTTGATAAAGTTGAGTTGATGTAGGGCAAAACTCTTGACTTAGGCAACTTTTGATAAAGCTTTTTTGTAGAGACAATGATCTTGCTTGATGGCGAAGCTCTTAAACTTGGGCAGCTTTTGATAAATCTACGTTGTTCTAGAGGCGAGACCCTTGATGAGGCGTCGACTTGACAAGACATTGATGGGATGCATGACAAATGATTTGAAATGCTCGTTTTTCAATAACCAACTGCTAAGGCGTCGTTTAGTTCAATGCAATCATTACATGTCATTAAATACACTATGATGAATTGTCTTTATATAACCTAAGGTGATATGCCAGTACGCGTGCGTGTGAGTCAAGCTGCAATCATAGCCTGTCATTTAAATCTAAAGGTGTCTTTTTGTATTCAACGGTTTAGGTTGCTTGCACAGGACGTTCACAAATGATTCGTCTTAATCTAACGGCTGTCATTTGTTGCCCTTGCCTATAAAAGAGGATCCTTAGCTATTTTTACCATTCTTTACCTTTGCAAAAATTCAGAATCTCTCAAAGCTTTTAAACCTTCAAGTACTTCTAGAGGGTATTGAGCACTTTTTCCATTCAAGCAATTGTAGGACTTTTGTTGTTTACCTTGAACAATATTTCTTCATCTTTTTCCATTTCTTCTTAAACATTCTTCAAAATCATCTCCAGTTACTTCCAATTTTGAGAAAACAACTAGGGGATTTGTTTGGGTCTATGACATGAGGATGATTTATGCAGAGGTAAATCTACTAGAAGTGATTCATACATAGAGGATTAAAGAGGAGGTGGGGAGGACCCTTATAGTGTCTGGATGATGCAGGTAACCCTACTGATTAAGCATTAAATGGGGGGCTGTGAGCGTATCCTCAAGGATGAACGATGCTCAATTGGATATTATTAGGGAGACATTTAGGGTACTTGATAACGTAGAGAAGGCCTACTTTTATAGGAAGGGTTACGTGGAGCTAGCGAGCTATTTTTATTATAGAATGTGACTGGCTCTGCACCCATTCTTTAGTAATCTACTGAGGCTTTACAACTTAGCTCCAATATAGATTATTCCAAACACATGGAGCCAATTGGCAAGTGCTTTTTATCTTTTGGGAGGAGGTCACTCTTGGAAAGGATATACGAATAAACATCTTTTAGGCCCTATACCATGAATACACAGTCCTAGGCACATCGACCTCCATCAAGGAGTTGAAATCATCCTGTTTTTGGGCCGGAGAAGTGGCAAATAGTAGACGATGATACGGTCCAAGAAATAACTATACAGACCCAATACAATGAATACAGTGAGTTTTGACTCTAAAGAGTCCATTTCAATTTATGTACTTTAACGTTTTTCTAACTTGTTCTTTTTGTAGATACAATTGATCGGTTCGAGTTAGAACCTAAACATTAAGCTAACATTATAGCATGTTATGAGCTTCCTTTAAAAGCACACTCTTTCAAGAACGTTGTCTCGAAGTATTCTCTTTTTGTCAAGTACGACTTAATGGTCTCCAAAGTCAATTATTTTCAAATAGCTTCGTCTTTGGAGATTTGCATATGAAATTGTTAAGTATTGACACACCTCTACTTTCTTTTTATAGAACAACATGTTGTAAAAGAATATTCAGATATGTTTTTTTGAGTATTTGGGGATTAGTTAGCATAGGGAATTGGGTTCTGAACACCTATAATTTGACCTACCGTCATCAAAGGGATATGCTATCTAGAATAAGTCAAGCCAATAAACTTTCACTAGTCATCTGAAAAAAAGTAGGGATGACAATTCAAACTATTAAAATCGAAAATCACAATTAATCGAACCAAATAGAGCAAAAAAAATTAAAGCGATGGTGCAATGGGGTAGTCATGGTTTTGATTTTAATGACTCGATTTGGGGTGGGGCGGGTATGGTATTTAGCGACGGTGCCCTGCCCCGAACTGGTTACCCGTTAAAAAAATTAATTGGGCAATTGAGCTTTCTATTATTCTTTCCCAAAATTAATTGGGCAATTTTGACAATTGAGCTTCCCCAAAATTCTAGCCCAATTGATGACTAGTAAAAATAATTCAATAACCTAACTTTAACCCTACACATTAAAATTGAAAATTGAAAATCAAACTTACAAAACATTCGTCCACTCAATCATTGAACCAAATTAGATTCGTCAGCGCTCTGTTGCATGTACCTTATCTTTAAATTGTATTAATTATCAACGAAATCTATCATCTTGTGAGCACACTCCTTGAGTTGTTCTACTTCCATTGACTTCAAACCATCTTCCCTGTACAATTCAACAAAATCCAGATACATTATACTTGAATGCATTCTCTTTATAATATTATTTAAATATATGATGCGTGGCCCGAAAAATATGATTTTAAGTCTGTTTTGCTTACTAGTTTATGCGTTTTTCGGTTTCTACGTTCATAAGAAATAGAGAGTCGAATTATTAATTTGATTATAGAATTAATGTGGCTTTTTACTGATGTTATTAATGAAATTATGGAATTCAACATATACTTTGGATTATATTGTTTGCGAGAGCTTGGTAATTTACCAATCCAATAGGGAAGAATTATTTTTTTTATTTCTGCTTTCATTTTTCATATATCTTTCAAGCAATTTTTATTTTTATAGTTATTGTCATTTGCATTTCTCTATTTGGTAGGTACAAGGGATGTTTTCTTTATCCCATTTTTAGTGGGTCAGAATAAAGAATTTTGATTTTTTACAAATGCATAATAGAAATTTATTTTTGGTAATAGTATCTAATATGTTGTCTACTACTGTTGGAAAGCATTCTCGCATGGCTGGCTTTGATACATTTGTTAGCCATTTTGTTGCCGCTGATCATGTAAAAACATAGTTTAATGTTTTTCTAGATGAGTTATATGGCCAATGGGTGGATGGTTTTGATTTATTGATATGGTGGAAAGCAAATTCAATAAAACATCCAACTTTACAGAAGGTATCTAGAGATTTCTTACCAATTCCAGTATCTACTATGGAATTTGAGTCAACGTTTAGTACAAATGGTAAATTTGTTAGTCCACATAGAAATAAGCTTCACCCAAAGACTTTAGAAGCTTTAATGTGTGTTCGGGATTAGCTTTGAACTGATATTATGGTAGGATTTATTGTTTTATATTTGTTATTTATGCACTTTATTTTATTGCTAATTTCTTTTTCTATTGTGTGTAGAAAATTTTGCTCCTTCATTATACTCCGAAAATTGTGCAAGGTTTAGTGAGGAAGACATTGATGAAGATGTACATTTTTTTTTTAAATCTTCAATTAAGATCATTCTTGATTAAGTAGTATGGTTGTATTATTACTCTAATTACATTTCTTATTTACTATATAGAAATCAACTTTGAGTCTTGACTCTTGACCTATGCTAGTAAGAGTTGTGGGGAAGAATGAAAATTGACCTATGCTACTAAGAGTCTTGACATATGTTGATAATATTGTTTGTTAAATTCGAATTTTGCATTTGAAGTTGGGATATTGTTTGCTAAATTGGATTAGTATTGTGTTTTTATTTTTATTGACTTTTTTCATAATTTTTTTTTTCCAATTTGATGGTTGGAGTTTGGACTTATAAAAATAATTTATTTTCGTGGTTATTAACCGAACTGAACCGATTGGACTTACGTGGTTATGGTGCGATTATGGTATGACCAAAAATTTGGTGGTGCGGTTATGGTTTTGACCAAACCGACCTCGAACCAAACTGTTAACATCCCTACAAAAAGGGGTAAAAAAAATTTGATCCTAAACTAGAGAAGAAAATGTGAAATTACCAAGTCTTTCGATCCTCCACCTTTCTCGAGTCGCCAGACTACCCTATTAGAGATGAAGAAAAAAACCATATACCAACCCCCATGCCTTCCAAGCTAAGGAGGATGAGTTCGAAGTTCCTGATTAATCCCTTACGAGAAGGAAAAGAAAAGGGGTCTTCTAGGAGAAGCCCTTCAACGATATGGCCCAAAACATCTTGGAGGACCAAAAGGAAGAGCTTTACATGACTGCTATTAATATGCTTCAGCCAAAGGTTCAGAAAACTGCAAAGGTATATCACAAGTATTGGACTAAAAATATTCATCGCACGCAAAATTATGAAATGCGGTGGAACTGATGGAGCACTACAACAAAAACAGCATAACGTTGCCGTAGAGCTTTTGCAATGTTTGGACGTGTGTTGCGAATCGAGGTGTTGTCGTAGAGTAAGACCGTACAGCAACGTTTAAAATTTAAACGTTATCATACTTTTTTTTTAAAACAGCAATTTATGCAAATTGATTGGCAAACTTAAAAATGACTCCTTACAAATAAATTTTAGAATTGCATAAAAATTAATAATTTCCTTACAATTTTTTGAATCCATACACTTGAATATTAGAATGTAATATAACACTACCTACATAAAATGGAGCTTCAATAGGATGCTAGCTTCTATGGTGGCTTCATGGCCACCTTCAGAGACAGTGGCGGAGATAGGGGTGGGCTGGGGTGGGCTGTAGCCCACCCTTGCCCAAGCCCATCATCTGTAAAAAGAAAAAAAAAAGTTTGGTTAAAGCCAATTTTTTTTTTCACTTGTTCAACATGATAGCCCACTATCCAACCCAGTAGCCCAATGTTCTAGCCCATTTGGAAAATTGAAAACCCAATTTGCAGCCACATCAAATTAAACCAATTTCCCACCCAAACCCTCCTATGCACGGTTTCTTTATTCTGATTTTCTTCCCATTCACATTCGCCCCTGCCCATTACCCAAAACGGCGAAACCCTTTACCACCATCTGCCGAAACCCTTTACTGCCCGACGCCGTCCACCATCCACCGTCCATCGAAACCCTTTCTCACTATTCAATTTAATCTGGTAAGTGAAAATCGGCCCCGCAACCTGCTCACTGTTCTTCACTTCTTCTTCTCCACTCTTCAATTTCTTGTGTTTTGTGTTTAATTTCTTCACTATTTCGAGTTTATTTCTTGTGTTTTGTGTTTAATCTTGTTTCAGTTTCAATTTTGTTTTTGTAATGTCTTTTGTAAGTGCAAACAATATTCATTTCTCTCTTGTTCTTATGTTTATTCTATAAAGCTACTATCTATTTTTAACTTATTATAATTGCAAAACAGCATTTTTAATGTTTGGTATTTATTCAACCAAGGTCCAATTTAGGGCTTTGTTGTGGAGGAAAAATTTATAAAACGAATCCTAGAATCCAATTTCATTGGATTGACCATATGCGTGTAAATTGTAATCTGTCATGCAATCCAATGGTTATTTATGCGTGACGGTTCTTGAAAGTTGTTGGGAGTCGGAAAATGCCTTTTCAGAGAAGGCGTTTTCAGTTCTTCAAGTTAGTTCATTCGTTTTACTATGCAACTGATAAATCTGGTATACTCCCACAAAAATGGAACAATTGGAAATGAGATTTTAGCAGGCTCAAGGGAAAAATATGAATTTCATCAACTTTTTTGCTGCATTGTTATAAATTTAGTATTAATTTAGATCTAGATTCTATTATAGATGAATTTTATGCTTTAAAACATCGTCGGGTACAATTGCAATAGGTAACGTTATATTACAATTTTTCTCGTTATATATAAATATTATTCGTACATTACATTTTAAAAAATTTAGCCCCCCGTACGATCAATTCCTGGCTCCGCCCCTGAATCAGAGACAATTCCACCAATTCAAGTTCTTTCTTCAATGGCTCCATCTTTGTCTCACTATCTTTCTTCTTTTCTTCACTCCATTTCTCCAATGTGTCCGTCATAGGTCCGCAAGCATTTTCTACAGCTGTTATGAGAGACATCGACAAGTTGCCTTTCTTGACACTTGCTTCGTGTCCACAGAACTCATCAAATCCAAGGGGTAGGAACTCGGCCTTGTCTGGATCAATATCTTCCCCTTCCTTTAGAACAGGTTGCCAAAATAATCGGATCCCAAGTTTTTCATCATCAACATATTTGATAATTCTTCGTGTTAGAGTGTGTACGATGAGGGGATCCTCAGTGTATTGGAGTTTTGATGGATCTTCAGGATCAGGTTCTGGTTCCTTACGAGTATAAATTCTGGTTTTTCATCTGATCAAGCAAACACAAATTAACAAAATCCAAATTTATGAAAAATCTCGTAGATTTGACATCAAATAAATAATGTAGGCACCAAACTTTTTAAAAGTTTCTGTAACCCATAATGGAGCTAGAATAAAAACCAAGCCCACAAATAATGAATAAACCGAGTGGAGAGAAATTAGTATTTAGTACCTTTAGACCACCAATATTCAAGCTCGACAGGCATAGGTAGCCTTAATGGAGCTCTATAGAATGAGTGCAGCCACATATCTCTCTCTTGATCCACCTCATGAACATACATTCTCCAATAATCCGGAACCTGCAATCATAAACATGTCATTTTACTTCATGAATAGATCAGTAACTACTTAATCATAAATTGATCATTATTTGATTTACTTCATAAAGAAAAGTGAGAAAATGGAATATATCTTTGGCAATAATGAGTGTTAGCCTGTAAGGAAACGAGTAACGACTATCCATTTTTTGATTTGAAGGAAAGAAGATGAACACTTCTTCTAGTAATTATCTTCTAGGACTTTACTTTAAAACTCATAGTGATGATAGCTCTAACCACTATTGTGCATGCAAGAAAAATCTTTAGTTATATGTATCACGGTTTATTAGTAAAATAGAAAAAGTCTCATTTTCCTGCTATGAATTTTTATCCCGAAATATGTGTGCACATATCATCAACTACTGGTTGCGTTGTAGCATTAGTTTGGAATATCTGAAAATATCAATCTCATTATATCCTGTGTTAATCTAAATGAAACCAACATAAGAGAGGTTAAAGAAAAAATGAGAACAGAGGGAAAAAATCACAATAATCATTGTTACATATTGTGCTTGCCATCTTGATCTGCTTAAGGCTCAATGATGAAGCCCAATTAGCAACAGCCCTCTTCTACCACTGAGTGTGACCCGTTTCCTAGCCCAGTGTGCAATCTCGTGTTTCTGTTATGCGACTTTGGTTCTAACTAATTAAGATGGCTGAGATTGTGACACGTGGTAGCGGCTGGATCGTCGGATGCACTGTGACCTTTACATATCTTCGAGACTCTTCTTTTCTGAATGATCCAGTCTGTTCATTTTAGGGTTTCAGTCTCGTTTTGAGTTATCTCTCTGTGTAACTTTTCTCTTGATGAAAACTTATGGTTTTCATTGGTAATCTTGAGGTTAGATAATTTTGGTGATATCTTTGTATAGATTACAGTTAGGTTGTGATCCTTGTGTTCTTGGTGAGCATAGATCAGGACTACTGTGTGTAATCCGAAGAGAAAAAGAGAGAGATTTGGGCTGAGGGTTGAGTCGAGTGGTTCTGTTGTGTCTCTGATCTGTACTTGATAAACTTCATTTGGATTCTAGTGGATTAGAGCGATAATCACTCCGGTGTTCGCTCAACGGGTGACTAGCCCTAATTTAGGGTGAACATCCGGGCCTTCGGGTGAAAAACCTTCTGTGTTCGTTTGTTCTTGTTTTGTGAATGTTTTGGGCCTGTATAATACCAATAGTGGTATCAGAGCATCTCGATCTGAGACTGGAAATTTTCGATCTAAGGGTTTTCTTGGCATTCTTGGCGATCTGGCAACTGATCTACACAGATCTGTACTGGGAGAGTTGGATCTTCAATCCTTGTGAAAGTAAAATAGTTTGGTTTTCACTATTTTACACTGTTGAACTGAGACACATCTGGTAACGAGTACAGAACCCTAATCTTGTTTTCAAATCTTTCGATTTCTGGTAACCTTTAGTCTTCTTGGTTGAAACCCACCCTGATCTTCCTTTGTCTAGGGTTTCATACGAGAACCCCAGAATCTGAGGGGACAGAGTTTAACGGTTTCTTCAAGACTGTCTATCTTTATCTGTTTCTCGAATTATTACATACTGTGATCTGTTACTTAAGACTGTCTGCTCACTCTGTTCACGTGTATTATATAATCTGAGTGAACACTACTATATAATTCTTTCATACTCAATATTTGTCATCTCTGTTTATGTGTATACATTATGGCAAGTACAAAAATTGATATTGAAACTTAGAATGCTAAAGGAGATTTCAGTCTCTGGAGTAAAAAGATGAAGGCACTTTTAATGCAACAGAAATGTGCTAAAGCCTTAGATGAATCTTGGGATACTGAAATTACACAAACTAGAAAGACAGAACAAATTGAGACTGCCTGGAGTATCATATTCCTACACTTATCTGACAATGTGATTAGAGAAACAGGAGATACGACTACTGCAGCAGAAATATGGACCAAACTTGAAACCTTATACAAAACCAAAACTCTTCCCAATAAATGTTACTTGTGGAAACAGTTCTTCAGTTTTAAGTTTGACTCAACATGTGATCTTTAAACAAACTTGGACAGGTTTAATAAACTGACCTAAGATCTCACAAACAGTGATGAGACCTTATCCAATAACCACAAATCTGTAGCCTTACTATCATCACTACCTGATAAATATAAGGAACTTAAAAATGCTTTAGAATATGGTAGAACTTCTATTACTGTTAATGATGTTGTGTCTTCTTTAAGGAACAAAGAACTTGAGTTCAAAAGTGAATCTAAAACCTCCATAACTGGAGTTGGTTATAACATAAAAGGCAGTTATCCTTTCAAGAAGAACAACAATCAATTCCAGAATAGAAATTTTGTAAAACCAAAAGTATATTCTGAAAATTTTTCTAAAGATAAACCAAAATTCAATAAATTTAATAGTAAGGCTAAAGGTAAGACATGTTACTTCTGTAGTAAAATGGGTCATTATATAAAAGACTGTCACAAGAGGATGAATGAACTGAAAAACTGCAACAAAATTGATGGTGAAGCTGCAATAGCTTATGAAGAAGCTGCAGTCACCAATGGACAAGCTATGTGACTTGTCATGCATCTGTTGGAGATGAATGGATTCTAGACTCAGGATGTACTTTTCATATGACACCTTGTAAGAAGTACTTCACTGAATTCTTAGAGACTAATGGAGGACAAGTAATAATGGGAAATCATTTTTCTTGCAAAATTAAAGGAATTGGAAAAATTGTTTTGAAACTTGATAATAGGAATGATCTAATTTTGAATAAGATCAGATACATCCCCAGCTTAAAGAGAAATTTAATTTCTTTAGGCACTCTTGATGATGAAGGTTTTAACACAATTATATATAAAGGTACCTTGATTCTTCAAAAGAATTTTGCTAAAATTGCTCAAGTTTTTAAATCAAATGGAATTTATATTCTGAAAGCTTTACAACAAAAGAATCAGTCCATTGCTGCTGCAGTCACACTGTCTGATAAATCAGAAATATGGCACAAAAGGTTAGGACACATAAGTGATAAGAATCTGCATATTCTTAAGAAACAAGGACACTTGGGAAATGAAAAAATTGAAAATGTATCCTTTTGTGAACATTGCATATATGGTAAGCAAAAGAAATTGCCCTTTTCTGCAGGCACACATAAATCTAAATGCATACTTGATTATCTTCATGCTGATCTTTGGGGACCAGCCTCTGTGAATACCTATTCTGGTTTTAAATACTATCTTCTGATTATTGATGATTTGTCTAGGAAAAGTTGGGTCCTACTTTTGAAAAATAAATCTGATACTTTTCAAAATTTTGTTACTTGGAAAGCTCTTGTTGAAAATCAAGTAAATAAGAATGTTAAAGCCCTTAGAACTGACAATGGCCTTGAATTCTGCAATGAGGAATTTGATAATTTTTGCAAAGACAATGGGATTCTCAGGCATAGAACTGTTGTCTATACCCCCACAACAGAATGGTCTAGCTGAGAGGATGAACAGGACTCTGTTAGAGAGAGTTAGGTGTATGTTGACTAGTTCAGGACTTCCAAAATTATTCTGGGGGGAAGCTGTCAAAACTGCCTCATATCTCATAAATAAATGCCCCACCAAATCCCTGAACTATGAAACACCTGACCAAGTTTGGAATGGACAGCCTGCTGATTATTCTAAACTTAAAACCTTTGGCTGTTCTGCCTATGTACACCAAAATGAAGGAAAACTGGAGTCTAGGTCCATTAAAGGAGTTTTCTTAGGGTATGGTGAAGGTGTTAAAGGATACAGAGTTTGGCTAAAGGGTTAGGGAGGTTACAGAGTCACTATAAGAAGAAATGTTGTCTTTAATGAGTTAGACATGCCCTGTCTCAAAGGAAAAGAGTCTACTCCAACTGAAACTAATCAAAATATAAGCATTATTCAAACAGAACTTCCTCCAGCTGATTTTAACACTGGAAATGAAAATCAGTTTCAGGTAAAGCATGTACCAGAGCAAAATACCCCTGAACCTGATTCTGAAACTGAACCTGACCATCACATTAACCCTTTAGAAGATTACCTTCTGGCCAGAGATAGAACCAGAAGGGATATAAGACCACCTGCTAGGTACAATGAACCTGACTTTATCACTGCCCTTAGTATTATAGGATCTTTGGAAGGTGATCCTACCTCTTATGAAGAGGCTGTTGAAGGAAAAAATGCTAACATATGGCTTGAAGCCATGGAGGATGAGATGTTGTCCTTAGAAAAGAATAACACTTGGGTATTAGTCAATAAACCAAAAGGGGCTAAAGTCATTGACTGCAAATGGATCTATAAGGTCAAAGAAGGAGACCCTAAGGATGGTAGTGTTAGATTCAAGGCCAGGCTGGTTGCTAAGGGGTTCAACCAAATGGAGGGCATTGACTATAATGAAATTTTTTCTCCTGTAGTCAAGTATACTTCTATCAGAATCTTGCTGTCTATTGTTTCTCAATATGATTTTGAATTGGAACAATTAGATGTGAAAACTGCTTTCTTGCATGGAAATTTGGATGAAAAATTTTTTATGAGTCAACCAAAAGGTTTTGAACAAAAAGGAAAGAAAACTGGGTGTGTTCCTTGAAAAAATCTCTTTATGGTTTAAAATAAGCACCTCGACAATGGTATATCAGATTTGATACTTTCATCAAAAGTCTTGATTTTAATAGAAGTGAATATGACCATGTTTTTACTATAAAGGAAAAGGAGGTCCAAATTCTTATTATCTTTTGCTTTATGTGGATGACATGTTATTGGCTGGTTATGATGTTGATGAAATTAATAACATCAAGCAAAAACTTAAGCAAGAATTTGAAATGAAAGACCTAGGTTGTGCTAAAAGGATTCTAGGTATGGAGATTAAAAGAAATAGATCTGATCAAACTCCGTTTCTAACTCAACAGACTTACATTTTAAAAATATTAACTAGATTTTCTATGAATGAGGCTAAAGGTGTTACTTTACCACTTGCAAGTCACTTCATGTTTACTGTGGAACAATGTCCTAAATCTGAAATTGAAAGAAGTAGAATGGATAAAATCCCTTATGCTAATGCTATTGGTTCTGTTATGTATGTTATGGTCTGCACAAGACTTGATCTTGCTTTTGCCATAAGTACTTTAAGTAGATATATGAGCAATCCTGGCGAATATCATTGGGAAGCTTTAAAGTGGTTACTGAAATACTTAAAATGAACTTCTGATATGGGTTTAATGTTCTGTAAAGGTGAAACTGAAATTCAACTTAAAGGTTTTGTTGATTCTGATTTTGCTGGTAACTGTGACAATAGAAAATCTACCTCTGCCTATGTTTTTACTGTGAATAATACCTGTGTTAGCTGGAAATCTCAGCTACAAAAAATTGTAGTTCTTTCCACCACTGAGGCTGAGTACATTGCAGCATCAGATGCTGTAAAGGAAGGTATTTGGTTGAAGAATTTATTGGATGAAATTGGCTTCTCTGGTAATGATGCTACTGTTTACTCTGATAGTCAATCTGCAATACATCTCAGTAGAAATCTAATTTTTTATGATAGGACAAAACATATTGATGTTAAATTCCATTTCATAAGAGATATTATTGAAAAGGAAATTATTAAAATTGAGAAGATTTCTACTAAGTGTAATCCAGCAAATATGGGAACCAAAATACTTCCTCTGTATAAATTTAGGGATTGTTTAAATCTCCTAAATATTGTTACTAACTATTATTTTTGTAGGTACATGAGCAAATGAAACCAGAGGAGGTGTTAACCTCTAATCCACAAAGAAACCCGAAGATGTCAAGCAAGGTGGAGATTGTTACATATTGTGCTTGCCATCTTGATCTGCTTAAGGCCCAAGCGACTTTGGTTCTAACTAATTAAGATGGCTGAGATTGTGACACGTGTAGCGGCTGGATCGTTGGATGTACTGTGACCTTTACATATCTTCGAGACTCTTCTTTTCTGAATGATCCAGTCTGTTCATTTTAGGGTTTCAGTCTCGTTTTGAGTTATCTCTCTGTGTAACTTTTCTCTTGAGGTTAGATAATCTTGGTGATATCTTTGTATAGATTACAGTTAGGTTGTGATCCTTGTGTTCTTGGTGAGCATAGATCAGGGTTACTGTGTGTAATCCGAAGAGAAAAAGAGAGAGATTTGGGTTGAGGGTTGAGTCAAGTGGTTCTGTTATGTCTCTGATCTGTACTTGATAAACTTCGTTTGGATTCTAGTGGATTAGAGTGATAATCACTCCGATGAATGCTCAACGGGTGACTAGCCCTAATTTAGGATGAACATCCGGCCCTTCGGGCGAAAAACCTTCTGTGTTCGTTTGTTCTTGTTTTGTGAATGTTTTGGGCCTGTATAATACCAACAATCATCTTACAAACCAAAGTATTCAAGTACAAAACAAGTAAGGTCTTATACTTCAAACGACATAGCTGCATAGAAACAATACAAGATGGTGTGTGTTCGAGTAATGGAGTGAGATGGAGCTTATGTGTATATGTTAAGCTTTAATATCAATTTAGATCAGAAGTAAAAAACTAACCTGCAGAAATACAATCTTTTTAGTTTAGAACTGCAAAAGGAGGCTACCTTTTAAAATGGAAGATCAGCTTATTTGCTAAAACAGAGCTACTAAGTGACCCAGTTTAGGTTTGTATTCTTGAGTTTAACATTGGTGAAAGAACTGCAAGATCAATTCAGCTGAGGTTGGTTTTGGAAATATACATTTAAAATTTTATCCAAACACCAACTGTCAATCAACATAACACTACTGAAATCCAATGCACCAATACTAAGTACAGAATATAAATGGACAGAGCGTAAGAAAGACATACTTCTGTGTGGACATGAAATTGATTTTCCACCTCCCAACCTTTCCTAATCCTTGTTGGGTGGTAGTTCGAGCAGGGGAATAAATCAAAACCTAACACAAATTTGATGATGATTTGATAAGAATAATATTTTGAAATCTCATATAAAATATATTGCATCAATTTTTTTTTTATTAAAGAAATTAAACATCTTATTAATCAAACACATACTGTACACAAGCATTGACATAGAATAAAACCAACTCACCTAGCTATGGCTTACAAGAATGGCATTCCGGTTCACACCAGATGTCAAAGCTGAGGAAGCCGGAACTTTCGATTGACCAATTTGCCTGTTCCATAACATATAATACCAATTATATATCTCTAATTCCATAACCAAATGCAAATATAAGAAAAAGAAGTAGAGACACCACCTCGAAGGGGGAGTATTGGAAGGTGAAGAGTCCACCGGTAGCACATGAGGAGGAGGAGGTGTATAGAAATCAGAATTTTTAATTAAATTGAAAGCCTGAGAAAAAGACGTGGAAGGGTTAAAGAGAGACATCGGCATGGGTTGGAGAAGAATGAAGATTGTGTGAGACGAGGGCTTGGGTTAATTTGGCTTTTTTGTATTTAAGATAAGAAAATATAAAAGTTTTCACAATATTTGTTAAACGTTGCAAAAAATAGACCTTTCATAACTTTTGACAAATGTTGCGAAATATCTCACTTTTCGCAATGTTTGTCAAACGTTGCGGAAGGTGAAAGATTCCGCAACACTCAATAAACGTTGCAAAAGGAGGGACTATCGCAACATTCTTCTAAAAATGTTGCGAAAGGTATTTATTAATATCTATGACAACATTCACTTACTAAAACATTGTCAAATGACCATTTTAACAACATTTATCAGCAAATGTTACCTTTTTAGTGTTGCAAATGACTATTTTTGTTGTAGTGGAGGCTGGGTAGTTGGAGTGGTTGCAAAAGAGGAAAACGTTCCTCTATAAGGCAAATAAAGCTGAGGAAGAAGCTATGAGATTGAAGTATGAGGGGAAAAAGTTAAAGAATGAGGTTAAAGCAGCCAAAAAACAAAGAAGGCTCAAGTAGAGTCTCGGTTGGAGTAGGTTATTGTTGAAATGGTCGTTTGAATAGCGAAGTCCTTTTCAAATTAGAATTTAATGCATTGACGGGTGGGATAGACCTTTGACAATCTACAGAAGATAGCCTTTGATGCCTTGGAGGCTACAAATAAAGAAAACTGGGAGTTAAAGGCCCAAGTGGATAGGTTATCCATGGAGGTGGTAGATATAAAGTAGAAGGCTAAGGCTGCTGGTGAGGAGACAATCAATAATTATGTCAACACCTTTCATGAGATGCCAAAGTATAATGGTATCGACATGTACTAAATGATGGTTGCTTATGATGATGTTTTAACAAAGCTGACTAAGTTGCTTCCTGAGGTCGATCTGTCTGCTTTAAGGGAAGAGTTTCTTCTAGAGAAGCCATCTAACCCAGCTGAGGATCAAGCAGCTCACACATTTAGACTTTGTTGCCTTACAAAAATGAAGCCCGGTTAAATGGTCCAAAGAATGAAGCACAGTTAGGAGATTCAAAAGACATGCCCAAATGAGACCATGTAAAAAACCCAAGATAGAGTTATGTAGCAGAGGCCCATCATCGCCCAAGCCTACAAATGCCTAAGATCAGAGCGAGTATAGTACCTTATTGTTATTCGGAGCGACAACCCCATCATATCCCAAGCTCGTGAGACGCCCAGGATCTGGGCGAATATAATATCTAGTTGTTATTTAAGGCGACGATCATTGAAACAGTTAATGGGCAATCTTATCACATTTCACGATTCAAGAATCTCGGAAGCAAGTAGTTAAGTAATGGCAACAATTAAAACGGTAGTTCTTTGACAACTCATCCATTATGGAGAAAGTGGGTAGTTACAGGGCAATGAACAGTTTTCAAACGGTTCTACAAGAAGAAGCTACCAAATGAGCATAGAAGAAGAAAGAGAACACAGAAGCAAAGGACCCCGATCAAATCACTCTCGAGCAGAGAATATGTAATTTCATTTCTTCTCGTTAAGCTTTTAATTATTCAGTGTGCTTGTGCCCCTTAGAGGCATTTCGCTTCTTGCAAATTGTAATATTCATAAATAAGACACCCCTCGTTGGGACTTTGTCTTAAGAGGTTTGTTTCTAACACAATAGTCTGAATCTTTTAATTATTAGCGAGTCCCGACTTTCCACGCGAAATAATTTGGCACGCTCGTGGGACCATTTGGCGTTCGAAGATTCGAAAAGGTGAAGTTATATATCTCATAAAAACTCTGATTAAGTCAAGGAATAGTCCAGTCTGTAATCGAACGATATGAAGAGCAGCAAAATACTCCAAGAACAGAGGGACAGAATCAAAGTCGTTACGAGCAAATGACAAAATTGAGTCCTCGAACCATGCATACATTGCTCGGTGAAGTCACACAAGATGTCGTTGAACAAGTAAATTTACGAAATGTTCATAACATGGAAAGACTTATTAAAATGGAAATGCACATTATGACAACATAGCCAAACAACTAAATACATTGAATAAGTTAGTGAACCAGTTATACCAAGTATAGGGAATTACTTTCAAGCCAGGACGATTGCGGGACATAATTCCCCAGTCCTAAGTTCGAATCAAGGAATAGAACCACCCTTTGGACCATTTTCTTCGAACCAGGGGAGTAGTGGGATGCCAAACTTGAATAGTGGTAACGAAGCATCAAACTTGGGGGTAATCCAAATGCAAGAGATAATGTCCAAACTAATGGACAGAATACCCCACGAATTAATGATTGCGGAAATACTCAGGCTCCTTGTAATAATGGTTTAAATAACGGCGCTTTTGCCACAAACCAATTACAAAAAATTAGGCCTCAAATATTTCCACCAGTGAATCAACCTATAGGAGTTCTATATGATCCCAACGCTGTGTTGAGGAATCAAATTACGGAGATAGTACAGGATCAAATGACTTTTGGAATGCATCCTTTAATCAGGCCTATTTACACAAAACCATATCCTGATTGGGTAGATCAAGCATATCCTTGGCCAAGAGGGTACAAAGTACCAGAGTTTTCATTGTTTACCGGTCTAGGAGAAGTTTCAACCCTGCAACATATAGGGCGATTCACAATACAATTTAGTGAAGTAAATGATTATCACAAAATGAGATTGTTCCCTAGTTCGTTAACATAGATAGCTTTCTCATGGTTCATTAATTTGCCAGCAAATTCTGTCCAAACATGGTAACAATTGGAACAATTGTTCCACGCTCAGTTTTACAAAACTGAATCTGAAGTTACTTTGGCCGATTTGGAAAATTTACGTCAATTGCCAAACGAATGGGCAAAAAGTTTCCTCCAGAGGTTTAAGATAGCTAGGAGAAATATTTTGCCTGAAAAATAGTTTGTTAAAATCGCTTAAAGTTGTTTGAGTTTTGATTTCAAAAATAAATTCCAGGATAGAAAGTTTCCAGACTTTTTCCAAGTGAGTGCTAATATCGTTAGATATGGACGTCTAATAAGAGAAGAGAAACAAATGAAAAACTACAAAGGGACTTATTAGAGAGACCTAAATTTTGATGTTCATCTGTTAATGACGAATATTATGATCAGACAAAGATATGTCTGGCGAAATTGATTAAATAAGATGCATATGCTTGTCCTATAATAACCAAATTTAGAATGTCGGGCAAGAATGGGCCTATAAAAGATGAAAACAAAAAGAGTAGGATATTTTCATTCGATGTGACCAAAGCTGCCTTATATTCGACAAAATGTATAAAGATAAGCAGATAAAGTTGGGTGACAAGCATAAGTTTCCAGACCCTAAACAAATTAAAGGTAAAAAATATTGTAAATGACACAATGCATGGTCACACATGACTAATAATTGTTTGGTTTTTCATCATGTGTTACAGAATGCCATTGAGTCAGGACGAATCACGTTTGAGGATAAGAAGAAAATGGCAGTGGATGAAAATCCTTTCCCACACCCACTTGGGGTGAATATGGTGACATTTGGTTTTAAAAATAAGTTGCCAAAATTCAAGTTGTAAGCAGATGATAAAGAAGAAGATCCCGAGTCACATCTCAGTATCTTTGACCTAAGTCACATCTTGTGTGCTAGATACAAAGGCGAAGTGAATGAAAGACCTGAAACATGGCAATATCACCATTGTCCTATCGGTGTGCCAAGTTTCCAACCCAGTAGAGGACAGAGTATGTCATTCTATGAGAAATCATCTTTTAAGAGACAGTTCAGATCGATGAACAATAGGAGAATGTTCAGGCGTAACCTTATCACTCGAATGTATGGCATTCGTTCTAATATAATGCAGGAATGGTTGTACCCTTTAACAAAATGACCAGAACCCAACAAAGGCATTTCCAACAGAATTACGGACGAATGATGAGGCAACAACAGGGATCATCACGTCCTAAGGTACCTAAACTGCTTGAGGTGGCTAACTAAAATGTCCTCAAAGATGATAAAGAGGTTATATGGGTGAGTCGATGAGGGAATTGCCAGAGAGTTCTTTTGGGAGATCAAAATTTGAGCATGGAAAGAAGGATGAAAATGAAGAAAATCCAACCCTCACTATTCAATTTGGTGCGCTACCTCCTGTTATGACTAATAATTATTTACTAGCCAATGAATTCAGAAGTAAGAAAAACAAAGAAGAGGAAAATGAAGATAATGAGGAAGAAGCCTGTGTGCTAGAATATGAAGAAGGCCAAACGTCTCAAGAGGTATATGGTGAAGAAGATGATGATGGCATGACTGACATTGAAGATGAAATTGATTCAGAAGCAGAGAGAAAAAGAAGAGAAGTGTCGCACAACACTTTATTGAAGCAATTATATCAGGAAGGTGTCCGCGAGATATATTTGTTGGGTAAACCATCTAGGCACACTTTTGACTTCTATGTATTATATGGGATGCCCAAGAGAAAGGTAAGAGTGCCTTGCTCTGAGAAATATATGTCACCTCAAAGAATATTACCTCTCCCTACAAGCTGGGTAACTAAAGAAGCATTAGAAGAAGGTAAAGAAGAAGTCCAAGAAATAGAGACTCAATGTGAAATATTGCACACGGACTTGTCACAAGGAAATAATTCAACGGAAGACAAACAGGAAATGAAAATTGATGCGGCTGAAAAAGTCATCTTTAAAAGACCAACCATGAAATTAACCAAACACTTGAGGCCGTCATACTTGAAAGGCTTTAGTTAATGGTATACCCATGGCAAAAGTGCTTATCGACAATGGAGCAACCATAAATACCATTCTATCTAGAATGATGAGAAAATTTGCAAAGACAGAAAGCAACATGATCCCAATAGAAGTTATTCTCACAAGTTTCAACGGGGGAGCAACTTCAGCTAAGGGGGTGATGCCATTGGACATAACTGTGGGAACAACCACTAGGACCACAGTCTTCTTTGTGATAGATGGCCCTACCGTTATAATGTGTTATTAGGGAGAGATTGGATTCACGGGAGTCGTTTCATACCTTCATCGCTCCACCAATGTCTGGTTTTCTGGAACCATAGAGGCGAAGCCGAAGTAGTACAAGGAGACCATACACGCTTTATTGTAGAAGTAAACTCCATGGAAATGTTTATATACGAAGGAAATTATGGACCTGTTAGGGTGGTGTAAGATGGAGAGAAACTCAAATTGTCGCAAAGAGCGAAGAGCTATTTTCAATAGACGTACTTACTGAAATATTCAACCAAATGAGGCCAAACACAGTGGCCTTTGAGAAGCCAATGATTGGCAAAAAGATAATCAAGGAACTCTAATGAGTTGTCAGCGGCAAGTAAATATGGCCGATATTCAGGCCTTCAAATCTAAATTGATAGCTTTCAATAAGGAATGTAAAGAGAGGACGAAAGAAGAAACAACACTTAGGACGTTGAGAAATAAGGTAACAGTGTTTGAATTGGAGCAAAACATTTGTTGAGAAGTCAATAAGGTGGATTGCTTAGATGAGGAAGTGCCTGCGAGGAACCTAGATGATGAAGTGATGAGGATCACAAAGCCCAAGCATGCTCAAGCACAAGACCCTTTGATAAATGTGAACATTGGTGACAAAGGGGAAGATCATCCAATATTTGTCAGTCAAATGCTTGGTCAAGAGGTAAGTAACAAATTAATCGCTTTATTAATGGAGTATGTATTGTCTGAGGTAAAGAAAGAGATAGAGCGATTGTTAAAGGTGGGCTTTATTAGAACAACCAGATATGTTGAATGGTTATCTAATATCGTACCTGGTGTTAAAAAAGAATGGTAGTATTAGGGTGTGCATAGATTTTAAAAATTTAAACTTAGCAACGCCTAAAGATGAATATCCAATGCCTACGGTAGATTCTTTAGTAGACTCAACTGCCAGACATGTAATGTATTCTTTTATGGACGGATATTCAGGATACAACCAAATCTACATAGCTGAAGAGGATGTACATAAAACTGCCTTTAGGTGCCATGCGACTTTGGGATGCTTTGAATAGATAGTTATGCCTTTCGACCTGAAAAATGCAAGGGCAACTTATCAAAGGGCAATGAACTTAATTTTTTGTGATATGATAGACAAATTAGTTGAAGTATATGTAGATGACATAGTGGTCAAGGCTGTTAAAAAGAAAGACCATTTTGAACAGTTAAAACGCTCATTTGAGCGAATGAAGCAATACAAACTAAAACTGAATCCTTTGAAATGTGCATTCGGTATTAATGCAGGGAATTCTTTGGTTTCTTAGTGCACGAAAGAGGAATTGAACTTGATAAAAATAAGGTGAAAGCCATTTTAGAGGCCAAACCACTTAGTAACAAGAAAGAATTACAAAGGTTTATAGGCCAAATAAACTTTTTGAAACATTTTATCTCTAATTATGTAGGGCGAACGAAAGTTTTTTCGCCTCTTTTAAAGCTAAAAAATCAGGACGAATTCGTCTGGAAGGAAGAATATCAAAGGACTTTTGATAACCTGGAGACATATTTGTCAAGTCCAACCGTATTAGTATCACCTATCCAAGGACGGCCAATAAAAATATACATATCGGTTGAACAAGAATTGATAGCCAAAATGGTCACGCAAGAAGACCAGTTTAGCGAATAAAGGGTAATTTACTATTTAAGTAGACGGTTAACAAAATGTGAATGTAATTATTCTGCTATCGAAAAATTATGTCTTGCTTTATATTTACGGCATTTAATTGTTTACTTAGTTTCTAATGTCAATTTGGTTAAATATATGTTTCTCGCCCTATTTTACACCAAAGGATAGGCCTTTGGACTTTGGCATTATCGAAGTTTGAAATATAACCCCAAAAGGTAGTTAAAATCAAACGTTGACTAATTTTTTGACTGATCATCCACGCCTTGATGTGCCTAAAGAAATAAAATTAGAAGTTGATTCGTTTGATTTAAAACATTGGGTTCTATACTTTGACGGATCAAAATTTTTTGGATGTGCAGATGTAGGAATAGTTTTAATGGTTATGCATTTATTATAAGTTTGCTTTCACGTTGAATAGAATGTGCACCAATAATCAAGTTGAATACGAAACATTGATGGTAGGTTTAGAGCTGCTAATAGAGTTGGGAGTAAAGAATGTAGGGCGATTCCCAATTAGTAATTTACCAATTGATTGGTGATTTTAAATGTCAGAGTGACTCTGTCGTAAACCAATATGAAATCGCCCAAGAATTGTTAAAAGAATTTGATTAAGTGGAGCTTCAATACGTTAAAAGGATGTATAACGATTTAGCAAATCAGTTAGCCGAAATGGCTTCGGGTTATTCAAAGGTGCTAAATTTGGAATTCACTTGTGAATTGGAGTAATATTACCCGTAGTACAATGGAGAGAAAAATGATTGATGTTCATTGCATACAAAATGGGGATGCAATAGATTGGATGATAGAAATAAAAAGATTCTTGAAAGAACCTGACGAAGAGGGTAATAGGAAAATGAGGTTACGCTCAATAAATTACATACTGATAGATGAGGAATTATTTAAGAAACGCTCAGATGGTGTTTTATTGAAATGTGTGAGCTTACAAGAGGCCAAAACAATTATGGCCGAAGTTCATGAAGAAATATGTGGAGTCCATCAAGCTGTCCAAAGAATGAGATGATTAGTTATTAGGAGTGGATACTTTTGGCCCAAAATGGGAGAGTCATACATTCAGTACGCAAGAAGTTGTCTAGCATGCCAAAGGCATGGTTTCAATACAAAGAGCGTTAGCAAGAGAAATGACACCCATTATTAAACATTGGCCGTTTAAAGGTTGGGCGATAGATTTGATAGGAAAAATTTATCTCCCGTCATCCAAGCAACATACGTTTATAATAGTCGCGACAAATTTCTTAATTAAGTGGGTAGAAGCAATATCTTTAAAGGAGATTTTTCAAAAAAATATTGTGGACTTTATTCGTGACCATATTATTTACAGATTTGGGATACCACAAATTGTAATGATGGATCATGGAACTTCTTTAAATGGGGATCAAGTGAATGAATTCTTGAGCGAGTTTGGAGTTAAGCTAGTAAACTCCACACCTTATTACGCTCAATCAAATGGACATGCAGAATCTTCTAATAAGATTCTAACAAAATATCATAAGTGAAAATGATAAGTGAAAATAAGTTGGCATGAATGTTTAAATAAAGCTCTCTGGGCTTACATGACGTCACCACGTTCAAGTACCAAAGTAACTCCTTTTCAACTTACATATGGAGAAGAAGCTGTGCTGCCTATGGAAATCAATGTACAGTCGATTAGAGTAGGTTTGCAAAATAATTTAAGTGATGACGAGTATGCAGAGTCACTAGCTCAAAATTTGTTAGAATTAGACGAGTTAAAGTTGAACGTCCTAGATAGATTACAGGTTCAAAAACGAAAAATGGCTAAGTTCTATAACAAAAAAAATCATAGCCAAGTCGTTTAGCCTGGACGATTTAGTTTGGAGACGATACTCCCTTTGGATAGAAAAGATCCAAAGTATGACAAATGGTCACCCAATTGGGAAGGACCATATAGAGTGAAAAGTGTATTGCCTAATGGAGCGCACCATTTGGAAGATCTAGATGGCATGAAGCATATAAGGTTTATCAATGGTAAATACTTAAAGAAGTATGTTCCTTCTATATGGGAAAGTGAACAAATATAAGAAAATCTAATAAAGTAAAAGCAAGATTCTAGGCACACACCATGTCATCGAAACAAGTAAAGTGAGTTGGACGTTCACGTTCAAATAAAATAAAAGCGAAATACGTTCAAGTAAATTTTTTTATTATCAAGCACTTTTTACAAACAAAGTGATACAAAATACAAATGGCCTATAAGACGAAATTGGAAGTAGGCTATTATTGTTCTCCTATCAACTACTACGAGAAAATGATAAATTGTCCTTCATTGCCTTCCTAAATGCATCGCTGCAATGATAGGAAAATGGGCAAAGAAGCACTCTCAATAAGCAGTTATCTCACATTAAGAAATTTCTCTGGAGATCATGAATAGAGAGGGTACTGAGAAGACCTTCACCAAAGAAATATTTCCTATACCTCCCATACCACAGAAAATATTAAGATAGGTGGTGAAATTGGAAAGAGAAAGACTCATTTCGATTGAAAGAAGAAATAATTGATCTTTTGGGTATGGAAGATCATTCATTTGAATGCCAAGTGATAGCAACATATGGGTTTTGGGAGGAAATGAGGATGGAGATGACAAATACATAACAGTCACACAGCTTTATAAAGGTTTGAAGGCAAAAGGACAGAATACGAATGGCCAGGCATAGTAATTGAAATTGACGGTTCAAGTCTTGAATAGAAGACATAATACCAAGAGTTTTATTCTATGTAAAGATTCCACAAGGGGAGATGTACACGAATATAGCACAAGGTTAGTAATTAAATTTTTGGGGAGTATTGACGATTAAAGAAAACGTCAATTATGTTGTTTCAAAATTGATGCAAAAGACATCACACAAATGAATAAAATGACCATTCAATTGATAAAATTGGCTGTCAGTACAATTTTAGCCAATAGTAGCTGACATTATAAAACTACAAGAATCGAGTGTAAGACGAAATCATCCTACAATAGAAGTTAAAATATTAATTACATTCTGCCCCAAAGAGAGTGCATCTGCGCTCTAAGTTTCCCTCATTCATCACCCTAATCAGTGGAGGCAGTGGATATCTCAGTCCTAAAGTCCTCGTCAACTTCTAGTTTCGAGTAACATTCAACCAAAGATTTGCTTTGCTCAACTTTTTGGGAATCAGTATGCTTTTTGGAAGCCAACCTAGCTTTGTACTCGTCCATCCTTTCTTGAAGTTCCTTCATCTCTACGGCCAGACTCTTCATCAAAGAGTCTTCAACCACAATCTCAGAAGAGATTTCGTCCAGATTGATCTTGGTCTTCTCAATCTCCTGAAGCAAAGACTCATTTTCGTTTATAGTACGAGCATACTGAGTCTTCTTGGCTTTTAACTCGACATCTCTGGCCAGTAAAGAACTTATCTCTGAATGGACAATCATCAACGTTAGCTTAAAATCAGATAAAATCTTGAGCGAAGGAAGCTCAAGAACTGATCTCTGAATGGACAATCTTCAACATTAGCTTAAAATCAGATAAAATTTTAAGGGAAGGAAGCTCAAGTGCTTGAGCCATTTTTGTACTTAAATGCTCAAATTTATCTCTTTGGCTAGAAGTAATGGCCTGGTTGATATCCATATCCATGAATGAAACATATTCAAGCACTGATTGCTTGAGAACATTCATGTTTTCTTCCAAAAATGTAGCAGATGAAGCAGAAGGACGACTGGCTGAAGAAGAGCGAGAAGTAGCGCTTGCCTTTACTTGCTCCCAAAAAGTAAACAAATCCTGGATGGAGTGTAAAATGGAGTCAGTGTCCTACAAAGAAAATGCAAGCAATTAGCATTTTTGTTACAATAAATAAAGCAAAGATGAAAGATGAAACAGAGGCTACCTTGTCAGCAGTTTTGAAAAATTAAGACACATCACTAGCTGATTCAACCACCTATAGGGACTTTTCTTTATCTAAACTAGCAGACTCTTCCACAATGGGCATGATTACGAGAATCTTTGCAAGAAGCAAGTGATAATGAGTTAAAAGCCAACAATGTAAACAAGGAAAAAGACCATAAAATTTGTATTACCTTCCAGTTCAATGCATGGAGGGGGTCAGCGCCCTGGGAAGGTGGAATTTCTCCAATCGATTGTACAATCAAAGATTCTTGGCCTGTAGGTAAAGTGCCTTCTCCAGATGACTTAGACAAAAGAGCTTTAGTGGAAGGTGGTGGAATAAGGACCGATGAAGGCAGGGTCTTCAAAGGAGAAGTTGAGCTCTTCTGAAAAATCCAGGTAAAACATTAACATATAAAGGATTTTTCATGAATGGACAAACTCTGCATGGAAAAACAAATTCAAATACCTTCATTCGGATGACGAGAGGGGTATCATCATCATCATCATCGTGCAAGCTTGGCAAAATTGAAACTGGCCGTTTGCGACTGGAAACATCCTTAGTTGTCCTAGTTTGAGCAGATGAAGAGCAAGGTGGAATATGATTCATTGCAGAGTGTTTAATGCGAGCCGGATGGGACTTTGAAGGAAAAACATAATTCTTGGCAGCTAGAAGAATAACAGGAATAGGAGAAATAGAGGAAGCCCCTGGCCTCTCCAACAAGTGAAAAATGCAGTTAACATCAGTCGCAAAATAACCTATCCTTCACTGACGACCAGAATTGTTTAAAAAGGGGGTGAACAACAAAAGTAGGATTGAAAGGGGCTAAAGAGAAGTCATTTGTCAAAAGGACATTGCGAGCGTCGATGGCCTGTGCCTCTGCTTTATTGATGGTATGGAAGCGTCCGGTTAAATTCCTAGAAAAACAAGGAAGAACAGGCCATGTTTGGCCAAAATCAAGCGGCGGGCAACAAAATGGGGGGCATATACCTCAACCCCTACCTTAGCATTTGTCTTAGTCAAAAGATCATGGAACAATTCCTTCCTACCAAATATTGAGCCCAAATGGGTAAAAAGGTGCTCACATCATTCATGGTGGAAGGGGTTTGCACATATATTGGGACTTTATGAACAAAGAAAGGAAAGAAGGAAGGAGTTGAATTTAAAGTATAAAAGAATGTGAAGATGTCCCTATTGGACATTTATAGTGCTCAATTGATTGATGAATAGCCCATAACAACTAACTGATCGAGGAGGGACTGATGTAGCACCAAGTTGTGGAAAGTAAGCCCTCAACCACAATTGAGCGAGTCAAAGAGGCCCACAATAGTAGGAGATGCACCATTCCTCAACTAGGATTAGAGAGAAGACATGTCTCTATAAAAGGCAGCTAAGAATAATGAACAGAGATTCAGAGACCTACCACGCGCCAACTCATGCACTATGGGTAAATAACTCGTGGAAGGTTTCAAGCTGGGGACACAAAGAATATATTTACAAAGCTAGACTTGAAGAAAGGCAACATGCTCAGCGTGGGTAGGCTCAGCGCCAGTACTGTTATAGAGTTCTTGCATGCCGAATAAGAATCAGTAAGTTTCTTTTCAAATTTTGGGCAGCAGTAACCAAAAGGACGGTAGAAATGGTATTGCCCAGAGGCAGGCGGTTAACTAAGGCGCAAATATCCCTTAAAGTAATGGACATTGAGCCAAGTGGGAATATAAAGGTATTGTATTACAAAGACCAAAAACTCAAGGCAACGGGAAAAAGTATGAGGTCATAAATTGGGGGATGGAGAACAATTTTTAATAAGTCCGAAATTCTAGCACCATCAAAAATCGCCTTGGTAGGGCTATGATTTACCATACGTGCATGCCAAAGACGAAAAAAAGTATCAGTTTTGGGCCAAGTGTGAATACCTCGTTCACGGATTGACTTTAATGGAAAATGATCCAGAAAAGGAGGATCTTGAGTGCAAGGGAACAACTTGCCCACTATGGCCTGCCCCACAGAATCAGCATCATTAAATGATGGACCCAGTTAGAACTCATTGAGGTCAGCATTGGCTGGCGAAAGTTCACGATTCATATATGATCTTGTGAGTAGCTGTTGAAAGTCTTCGAAGCTAAAGGAGTTGTCTGAAGTCACCATCTGATACAAACTTTAATCTTCTCGAGGGTTTTCGGGAGTGTAAGTGTGAGGTCAAGTATCTCCGTATCCAATAGTAACCATTCCGCCTTTTCTACCATAAAAGCTCATACTTATTGTCATTTGAAGGTAATGCAATTTTATACACTTATAGTAAAATTTCTCCCTTATTTGTTTTCTATAACCTCTGATACCTGAACACTATTGTGGCAAGCGTCTTTCACATGTCTCACACGCAAATATACTTATCAAGGTTACTGACTTAATTGTCGGAGTGCTCACGGTGGTCTCCCCAACCTCTGGAGAACGCCATGTGCTTCTAATAATTTTTCCAAGTGTGCATGAGCCATACACATGAGTGTGAGTAGAACCGTGATTTGTTGGCTACGTGACCTGTGCGAAGTTGAGGTCAACAAATGGTAACACCTTATTTTCACTATATAAATTTGTTTTCTAGACACCATTTGATGGCTTAATTATGGAATATGTGATCGATAATTTGCTGCCCACGATTGAGAAGGAGGCGCCTGTAGGACATAAAACGGGGATTGAGGTTAGGGATAAACTGACTTTTTTCAATTGTTTTTATTTCTTTTATCTTTCATTTGTATTGTAATTATTATTTACAGATTTCTTCTATTTCAAGGAATACTAAGGAATTTTTTGGATGGAGATACGGTTCTAAGGACAAATTATGCTAATTAATGAGGCGTTTGGGTTTTATATTGTTAAAAAATAAAGGGTAAATGATGAGATTGCTAAGATGGGAATGGTAGCTACAATTTACGCAAATAAATTTACACTCCACATAAAGATACCGTTTAGTCAGTAGAATTCGTGTTGTTATGCCGTATATTCATATTCAAGGCATCGGGGATTGGGCTTTACCCTTCTCCTATCCTATCGTAACATCCGACATCCTCACAAGCCAGAATTTGATGTAGCGTAGAAGAAATTAAATTAATTAAGCTTTATGTTATTTCAATTATTGAATTTTTAAATTAATTTCATTTGCTTCCGTATAGAGGAAATTCTAGTTTTTATTATTTACTTTAGTTTAGACTATAAAAAGATGCTATCAATTACAATTTACAAGTCTTCTTTCAATCTCTTTATTATGTCTCTTGGCCTCCTTTTCTTCTTCTTTAATTTAGAAAAGCCTATTCTAGACGTATGATAAATTAATTTAATTGGGATTTATTTGATTTTTCATATTTCAATTGTTGAGTTTTTAGGGAGATTTAGCCGCTGTTTAGCGTCAACTGTTTCAAAACTCTTTTTGTTACAATATCATTTTCAACTATATATTTATATATTCTACTTTTTTTTTTATATTATTCAAAACTCTTTAGTTTATTTTATTTTTTAAATAATAGGCACCAAATAGGGGCTTAGCTTCTTTCCTTATCGAGGAAATCCAAGTTTTCCTAATTTATTATAGTTTAGACTCTATATAAAGATACTCTCTCTTTGAAGTAGGACACATTTTATCAACGAGTATAATTGCTAGTCTTCATTTTCTTCTTCTTTAATTTACTTATCGATAATTCGATTGTGATTACTATCAATTTGGTATCAGAGTTTAATCATATATTCTTTAGCCAAATTATTGTTCGCGTGCATTACGTAAAATTTGTAGCATGTTCCATCACAACCAACCCTTCACTCGCCACCACCTCGACCTTAAAAAGAACCATGGTCACTCAACTTTATACCACGTCACCATTGTCATCCAATTTGATTTTTTTTCGCCATGACCACTCAACTTTATATTTAGTGTCACGAAGCCCCTCAATTTGATTTTATTTCACTAAGTCATATAACATTTTACTATAGCCATTCAATTTCATAAAACATTTCACCATGACCATAATTTTAAAAGGGGTACAATGGCAACTTTATATTATATATATAAATTAAATTAAAAAAACTTAGAAAAATAAAATAAAATAAAAAATTAATTTAAAAAAATGTTCTTTAAAATAAAATAAAATCTTATTTTTAAATAAACGTTTTAATTTATTTTTTACATAAGTTTTTTTTTTTAATTTTTTTATACATGCAAAGTTACTGTTTTTCCCCTTTCAAAATTAATGAAAATGGTAAAAAGAAGTTGAGTGGATATGGTGAAATTTTATATGAAATTGAGTGGCAATAGTGAAACGTTATATAAAATTGGATGGTCTTGATGAAATAAAATAAAATTAGGTGAACATGGTGACACTAATTATAAGATTGAGTGATAATGGTGAAACAAAATCAAATTGGACGGTCATGGTGACACTAAGTATAAAATTGGATGACCACAAGTAAATTTAACCCTAAAAGAACACTTGCCATCACACTTGACAAGAGGTAAACCTTATAACCAAAGAATCATTACAGCCGCATCTAGCATCATCTGTTGAAACCTACCAAAAGAAACCAAAGAAGCAGCAGCAACAAAAAAGAAATATGTCAGCAAGAAAAGTTCCGGCATTTCCCTTTTTCAGTAATAAAAAAAAAAAAAACGAGAAAAAGAGTGCCAAAAAAAAAAAAAGGGAACTAAGAAAATAAATGGTGAAATAGGCCTCCCACCCTCCAAAATAAAAAAAATAAAAATTAGAATAATAGTCTTAAAACTAATTAAAATTATTAATCCCTTAATTAATACGGTCAAAATTCCCCAAAATCCCCACCTTCATCACGGGCCACCCACACTATCGTCTGCAATCGCTCCACCAAGTGCCTTGCTAACCACCTCCTTAACAACCTGTCACCACTATCCCACATCCATACACAACCCGGCACCTCAAAGTTCATAATCTGTTAGATGAACTGCCACCGAACATTGGGAAACATCACAGCAGCCCTCACCAGATCCACTCGATTGCCATCAATCTTCATCATTTTTCTTAAATGCTTATTTTTTAACTTCTTGCTTTCTACGTAATATTGTTTTCCCTGTACATCAATCAATGCTCTACCAGTTGCTAAAAATGGTCGACCAAGAATTAATGAGATTTATTGATCTTCCTCCATGTCCAGCACAACAAAATCAACGGGAAAAAGAAACTAATCAACTTTAATTAACACATCTTCAATGATCCCCCGTGGATAAGTGAGAGATCTATCATCAAGTTGCACAACTTCACTTCTCCAGGAGAGAGACATTAAATTGATGCTTGCTACTAGGTCATATATTGCCTTGTTAAGAAAGAACTGCCAATTGTGTAAGGAATTGTAAATGTAACACCCCGTGCTTAATTCTCATAATTATCATGTCCAAATAGATTTTGTATTTGTAATGCCACATAAGATTAGCGTGATAGATGTTATTATGATTTCCAAATATTTATTTAGTGTGTACTTAATAATTCAAATTTTCTTGTGATTAACTTTATCTTTTGGTAGAATGAACAATGCATGCCCTAAATGATTAACGTGCCAATCAAATTTAATAATCAACACACACACATGTATATATATAATTTAATGAAATTAAGAGTAAAATATGTTATAAATGTCTATGATTTTATAGCTTACTATCATTACGAAAATTAATCTACATATAAATGAAAACATTCATGACTTCTTCTTTTATATTAAGTAAATTTGATATTATTTAATTTAATTAATAGAAAGTCAATATACAAGACATTATCTCTAGGATGTTTTTTATTAGCAACTTACCATATTTTAATTATCTAAGAATGGAAGTCAAGATTTTACTAATTTAAATCCAAACGAATTATGTTCTCTCATTTTGGCATGTGCACGTGAATGGTGGAATTTTCTTTGGCATGTGCACATAAATGGTGGAATTTTCTTTGCATTTGATGTGTATGTGTGTAGATAAAGAGTGTAGCGACCGGGAATCTTAAATGATATAAAGTTATTTTTTTAAAAAAATGTGTCGCTAAGTTTTAACCCCAAAATTTTAAAATGAAAGTGTGTTTGTTTAGCCATGATAAAACGAATTTAAATCTATTCAAATCGAGTCCAATCTTGAATATTTTCAAGTATCAAACTCCTTATCATTTTAAATCCAAATTTTAATAGTTTCAAGTACGATATTTTATTATTTAAAGTCCGAGATTCTGTTAATCTAAGTCTTGATTATTTTAGTCCAATTCACTTAAATCCAATTAGGAAAATTCTTATACACTATAAAAAAAAAAAAAAAAAACTGATTTCGCGACAAACAAATGTTGTCGCAAAAAATAAGTTTTTGTTGCAAAAGTAATTTAGCGACAACAATACGTTTGTTGCGGGTATTGTCACTCTATATGAGTCGCAGAATGTGTTTTGCAACGACTTTCGTACATTCGTCGCAATATCAAAATCGCGACACTATTTGTTTGACGCAAAAAATACGAAATGGCAACAC
The DNA here is from genome assembly GCA_019097785.1 of Fraxinus excelsior. Lineage (NCBI taxonomy): Eukaryota > Viridiplantae > Streptophyta > Magnoliopsida > Lamiales > Oleaceae > Fraxinus > Fraxinus excelsior. Next base: position 8,555,912 of record CM032642.1, read on the forward strand.
AATATCTGTAGCCATAATGTCGTCGCAATGTGTATATGTCGCAAAAAATTAAAAGGCGACAAGTGTGTTTGTTTCAAATGTTGAGTCACCGAACGTATTTTGCGACAACTTCGACCATTCATTGCAGTAACAAAATCACGACACTATTTGTTTGACGTGAAAAATATGAAATGGCAACACAATATTTGTAGCCATAATGTTGTCGCAATGTATATATGTCGCGAAAAAATTAAAGGGCGACAAGTGTGTTTGTTTCGAATGTTGAGTCGCCGAACGTATTTTGTGACAACTTTCGACCATTCATCGCAGTAACAAAATCGTGGCACTATTTGTTTGACGCGAAAAATATGAAATAGCAACACAATATTTGTAGCCATAATGTCGTCGCAATGTATATATGTCGCGAAAAAATTAAAGGGCGACAAGTGTGTTTGTTTCGAATGTTGAGTCACCGAAAGTATTTTGTGACAACTTTCATCATTAGGCATTCGAGGTGAGAAATTATGATTTCCGCCATGTTCTTCTCCTTCCCGAGTTTGGTTAGCGCATAGATCTTCTAACATATCATTCATTTCATCATAATTTTCTTCTTCGTCTAATTCAAATGTATTTCTTTCAGCACCATCAAAGTCATTATGGAGTTCCTCTCCATGAAAAATCCATCTCTTATAGTTCGCAGAGATTCCAGAGTGGTATAAGTGAGATTCTACCACATCTAGTAACTGAAAGAATGCATTTTGACAATTTCGGCATGGACATCAAACCTTGTTGTTCTCATCCAGACATTGTTTTGCTACCTCCATAAATAAATTGATACCATCTAGATATTCTTCACTCAATCTATTATGAAGCCGCATCCAACTCCTATCCATCATGTATGTCACTTTATTCACATAGACCAGCAACTACAAATAGCATGAATAAAATTAGCAACTACACATAAGCACGAAGAAAATCAGCAACTACACATAAGCATGTTGAAAATCAACAACTACACATAAGCATGAAGAATTAATCAGAAATCAGCAACTACTTTGGTAGAATAGCTACAGTGCATCATTTGGTAAGGATTGGAAATAAACCCCATACGAACCACAATATTTTATTTCTTTTTACTTTTTTCTAACATACAAATTGCACATTTAACTTCACAAACTTTAATAAGAGAAACTATATGTTATATCCAATTGAATTAGATGTATATCAAACATCACCGGAAATGTAATTTCTTAATAAGAGAAACTATATGTTATATCCAATTGAACGAAACTTTACCGAAAAATGTAATTTCTTCATAAGAGAAACTATATGTTATAACACTGATAGGCAGATTACTAATGGTAAAGAGACAAAAGCATAACAGTAAAATCAGGTGCACATATGTTGGACTGTAACTACCGAGGTGCTCTTCACAACCTGAAAATGCTTGTGACATTAAAAGCTTTCCAATGTATTTGGAGTAAATCAATGTAATCCGTATTGAGACGTTTTAAGACTTTTCTCTACACTTTCCTGGCCCTTAGCAGCATCAACTCGCACAACCTGTGGGTACAAGTACAGCAGACGAAAAGCAATTAAAGAACGATCAAGATTGTGAAAAAGCAGGATTGGTTCACTACTTCGCATATTCATAGTCTTCGAAGTCAAACTTTCAACCAACCAATCATAAATATCTTTAAGCTTATGTTAAAAATCGACCCTGAAATCTTAATGCATTACATTTACTTGTCAAATCTAAACATACATGCAAGGATCCGTTAGTGACAACATGGAAATTCTTCATTTAGGACTACTCAGTCAGTATATTAAATAAAATGGATTCAACAAGAAAAAAATGTCTACATTTGAAGACTCGTTCATTCACTTCAAAGGCTAAATGACAAAAACAATTAAAGAACAACCAAATTTGCAAAGAATGTGATTGGCTCACTACTCTGCATATTCAGAGTCCTCGAAGTTAGACGTACAAATAACCCAATCATAAACTAAGAATATCTCGAAGCTTATGTAAGCAATCAACCCTTGAATCTCGATTTATAACATTTACTTGCCAAATCTAAACAAACATGAAAAGATCCGTTGATGAAAACATGCCAATTCTCCATTTAGGATCACTCAGCTATATTAAATAAATTGGAACAAGAGCACCAGATACGATTTCCAAGAGCACAAGTTCAAAAAGGCCCTGATTCAATGCCTGAAATTGCCTTGCTAAAAATAAAAATAAAAATAAAAAATTAAACAGTAGCCCACTAAGCTCTTCCCAAACAAAATTAAAATTTGAATAACAACGAAATTTCAAAACCAATTTTTTCATTTAATTTACAAATACAAAAAATCGCTTCTTATCTAACCAAATTCAAGAGAATTTTTCAAACATGGGCACTTCTTTATCCCAATTGAGTTGAAACTTCATCGGTAACCAAATGAAAATCCGAGAAATCAACTTCATAAAATCATTTACATGCAAGCATTGCAAAAATGAAAAAGAAGCACTTACAAAGTGAGAATCAAACTACTTATGCGTAAGAATTCATTGTGTTTCGTCTGCTGTACCTGTACCCACAAAAAAAACGGTGAGGAAAAATGAAGAATGAGTCGGAGCCATCAATTGGAGACATCATAAAACTTACCCCTGTTTGGTTCAGACGGGTTCAAACGGGTTCAAACCGTGTGGCGTCAACTGATAATCCAAATTTTCAAAATGCCTACTGAAACGGGTTCAAACCGTGTGGCATCAACTGATAATCCAGATTTTCAAAATGCCTACTGAAATCTGTTTAGCATTCCTGGAATCTGGAATTTGTTCTGAAATCTGGAATGAAATACTGAATGAAGCTGGAATCTGTTCAATTGGTTCAAATGCAGATTTTCAAAATGAAGCTGGAATCTGAATCTGTTCTGAGAGTGAAATCGAAATCGAAAATGAGAGAGAAAGCATCAACCAAAATATTTTTAAAACCAAAATATTTTTAAAACAAAAATATTTAAAAAAGAAACAAAAATATAACCAAAATATTTTTAAAACAAAAATATTTTTATAACCAAAATATTTTTAAAACAAAAATATTTTAAAAAAAATATATAACAAAAATATAATAAAAATATTTTTAAAACAAAAATATTTGTAAACCAAAATATTTTTAAAACAAAGTAACCAAAATATTTGAGATCGAGTATGGAATTCTATATGTATCTTTGAGATCGAGTATGGAATTCAGTGTACTTGCATGAATTTATACTAAAGATAATTTACTACAGTAAACGCTTTTTGAATTGTCTCATGTAACTAGCAGTGGACAAGGCAACATGTTGAGGAGGGATACTTCTCGGAGATCACTAATTTAATCTGAAACTATAAGTTCAATTGAAATTCAATCAACCTTACAGGTCAATATTAGCTCCAATCCTGGGTTATTTTTCATAACGGTTGGTCGTGTCTTGGCAAGTGTTAAGCAATCCACAACTTATTCACTGATAATGTTATGGAGGGTCGATGGCCGGGCAATAATATCCAAATTAGTAAGACAATAAAGGTAACAATTCTTAGCATAGTGAGAAACGACAAATTGTCCGTCTAGTGTTCGCCTTTGATTCCTATAAATTCACTATATCGGTATCTTTTTACTAGGTTTGGGAGTATGTCGGAGAATAGTGAGTGTAATTGAAATGCACTTGTAACAAATAATTGAACTTAAGAAAACAAACGTTTTTCTTATTTCATGAACAATCCTACAATACCTTTTAGGCTCTTCAATGCGAACACGATGGATAACAAAGTAGAATAAATAAATAGTGAAAATATTGAACTAAGAAACTTTAAGTAACGTTTTGACTAGCGAATGACTTCAAACGTTTTAAATCCATCATTCTGAATCATTGCTAGCTTTCTGGAATGGGGTTATGGGGCTTCGCTTCCCGTTTCCGAAAACATATTATAATATAAATTCTGACGTTCGAGCTAAAAGTTATGCCCGTTTGAAGTTAACACCTGTTTTCTTGCCCCCTTTTTCCCATTCTCTTGTTCAATTATCCATCAAAATCTAACTCCAATCGTCCTACATCTAACATGATCAACTGTATGTCACTATATGAATCACAAAAATTAATAATGTTTTTGAATTATAAAATTAAATTTTTATAAAATAAAATCGAAGTCTTATATCATTACATACTCCTACTCGAAAAAATGGGATTGTTATAGGTTTATTTTTCCTCCTCTAAAGTGCAAACCAAAAACGTTTTTCCTTTTAAATAAATCCATAAAAGAAGGGTATACCAATAGTTTTAAACCTTTTTTTTCGAGTAGAAATAAATCCATACATAAAGGGGTAACACCAATGGTCCATCAATCTGGAGGGAAAATTTTTGCTTCCCTCTTTATTTTCATCATCTCTATCTATAAGTATTACTAGGGTGTTTTTCATTTTTTCCTGCACGTTTTCAGCTTCATTTTGTAAGTTCTCGAGACTATGATTCAATTTTATATTTTGTATTTTCAGTTTCTTCTTGATCTATTTTGTATTTTCGGTTTCTTCTTGATCTATTTTATTTTCGGTTTCTTCATCTAATTTATTTTCATTTCTTTGTTTCATGTTGATTCTCTTGGTCATTAATCAAAGGTCGTTCATACAAGAATTCACGATCCAGGTAGGTGAACAGATTCGTTTTTCCATCTGATGATGAATAGATTTCTACCAATAAATTCATCCTAGTTGCATGACGTTTATAACCTATTGCTTTTTGACGAATAATATGTTGCTTTTTTGACGTTTATAACATGTTGCTTTTTGACGTTTATAACCTGTTTTTTGAAGAATCAAACATTCAGAAATTATGAATACCCTGTTGTGTCTGTTGCTCAAGATTTTTTTCTTTGCTGTAAATGTTTTTCTTTGCTGTAAATGTGTCTGGTTTTATAGTTACTGTAAATTACATGCTGTTACGTTTATAACCTGTTGTTTTTATTTACTGTAAATGTGTTTGCTGTGATTCGGAGGTTGCAAGATTTGGGTTCTGTTAAGGAAAATTTCTGGTCCTATAGTCCTACTTTGAACTAATGAAAATGAGTGTAATGTGTTTGTTCCCGTTAGTTCTAACAATTATCCTATAGTTTAACAGTGACCTCAAACTCTTGTTAGTTTTTTTTTAAAACCTGATCAGCTTTTCAGAGCCTGTTGCTGATAGAAAATTAGACTCCTCCCAGGCCTTGAGCTGATTGCAATTTTAGCACTGTAGTTCTCTCTCTCTAACAAACTCTGCGTGTAGTAGCTAGAAAAGAATAATATACAAGTAGAACTTCATTTTTTATATAATGGAGAATACAAATTACCTCATAATTGGTGTCGATTTGTCTTCCAACTTGAATTTATCATCTGCTATCCATGACATAATGCCTTGCCCTCTGGCAGAAAGCAATGGACCTAACCCCTGAGTGAAGTCTAAGAAAGAAGTCAATCCCCAGTCATATCATCCACAAAACCTATAATGCCTAAAAAGTTTTAATTAACGATTTGATCGATTTGGCCATTACATGATTTGCATTGATTATTTAAATTACACTCAATACACAAGCCAAGATCTCACAATAAAAGTCATATTTAGACACAAGATGTACGAGGTGGGGTGCATGTCTAGTGCATAAACAATTATGCCAGAGAAGTTAATTCAAGAAAAACATATTCCTTCAACTCTACCTCCAATATATTGGAAACACTAAAGTCTCCTAAAAAATGCTTAAAACCAATTTATAGGAATGAATAATAATGTCCAAAGTATAATTGCAGTATAAAGGTAGAAATAGAAGAAATGATCTAACAGAAGTCTGGATGATGCATTACTATATAATATACTGTAATACACAGTATCTGGATGATGCCTCAGACTTCGACAACTTCAATTACTGGAATCCTTAAATTCAATTCAATCTAACAGAAGTCTCATCATTATTTGTGGATACGACTTTTCCGCAACACCTGTCTGAATACTTGGGAGGGAGATTGTATGTCGAAAGTAAAATTTAAACTCTGTTGCATTGATTTCCTGAGTAATTTTGTATTTTTGATAAGTCTGAATACTTAAAGGTCCAGATCCTTTTTTTTTCTTGATAGATAATGGCTTCTCGAACAAGAATTGGCCGGAAAAATAGAGTGCTTAGTACATTATACGACCCACCTTCAGACGTTTCCTTGTCGAAGGCATCATGCAAGGATCCATTGTCTCAGACAAGTAATGTCCAAGTTCCTACTCCATTAACTCAACCTCTTCAGGTTCCTACCCCATTATCTCAACCTCAAGCTCAGCCTCAGCCTCAGTCTCAACTTAATTCATCGCAAGCAACCACATAGACCCATGAGACCATTCTCAATTCCAACGGTAATCATTTATCTTAATGTTTATGATATAAAATCATCCTAACGTATACATTTAATTGATAAAAATCTCATTTTTTGTTTATACATTCAATTGATATAAAATCATCCTAATGTCTATAGATTCCCATTCTTTGAAGAGGAAGGGGCGTGGTCTTACAAGAGGCAAGGGCACTGATGATATCGTTAGTACAGTTGGAAAAATATCATTGGAGATTTCTAAAACAATGGGAAGAGCGATTGGAAATCAGCAAGCACATTTAGCTAGTGAGTGTGGCTATGTCGTTCGATCATTTGCTCCACTCCGTTACAAAAGATGGATCTACATACCCAATGAAGAGAAAAATAAATTATATGATCGAGTTTTGGTATGTCATAAACAAATTAACGTTTTACAAAATTTTGTTGAATAGTTATTAGTTTCCCATAGCTTAATAAATAATTTATTTATATATACACTTTTCCTTTTTTTGGTAGGCAAAGTTCAAGCTTGATTTGACAGTTGAGCATGTCCATAAATGTGTGAACGATACTTTAGCGAGAAGATATCGTGATTATAGATGTAGACTGAAAGAGAAATATTTCAATGAAAAAACATTGGATGATGCAATAAAGAATTGCCCACCTTTTGTAACTCAAGTTGATTGGGAATGGCTATGTCACTATTGGTCTACCCCTGAATTTCAGGTAATTTTTTTTTAAAAAATATTTACACTTGTAATATGAATAATCACATAATTTATCCGCCATGTTAAAATAATTAATATAATGAAATATAATAAATTATAATAATGAGTTAATTATTTATTTCATATATGAATTAAATGCAGGCACTATCTACGCGTAATGTAGCAAGCCACAACTGCATTAAATATAATCATCATGGCGGATCAAAATCATTTGTTGCACGTCTTGAAGAAAAGGTAATATTTTCTTTCGAATTTATGGATAAAAATATATTTATGTAACACGATACATATTACTTCAAACAGAGATCAATAACTAAAGACAACGCACAAGGAGAAATTGAACTTTATTATGAGACCACTGGGTAAGCGATGAAGCGCGAACAAGATATGTAAGTATATTAACAATTTATTCATCGTTATTGAGATTTTATATGTATTCAGTTATTAACATATATCTCTTCTTCTCTCTCTTTACTTATATATAGGAGATGATGCTTCAGATTAAAGAACAACATGTTCCAGATGGATCTGATGCCCCCACTGAACTTGAGATTATGCAACAAGTTTTAGGAAAATCTAGAGGTTACATTAGAGGACTTGGATATGGTCCAAAACCTGCCTCAAACCACTCTGTTCATTTGACATCGGTTGATACTGAATCAATAGCCCTTCGAGAGCAAATGCAAAAGCAGGAGCAGGAATTATTGGATATGTGTGCTAAGCTTTCTCAATTTGAGACACTAATGCATAAGTTCGTATCGAGTCAAGGTGGCACGTCTCCACAACAATCTGAACCAGCATCAAGAGTTTAGCATGTCCTATTGATAATATATAAATTATGATTTCTTTAGTTATTTGCTTTAATTGTGAGACAATTATTTTCCTTTATAGATTTGTTTGACCGAGTAGTCCTTTTTTGCATGTTATTATATTATGTGATGGAAAGTTTAATCGTATAATGAATTGTTCTTAAATTCTTTGGTTTGACTGAGTAGTCCTTTCTACTTTCAAAACTCACTCGCCTAATCTAGGTATTTATGCACACAAAAGAGTATAATTTCAGGTATTAACTACCTAACACTTGGCGATAAAATTTTAAGATATCAAACTTTACAAGTACTATTTTTTGGTACTTATTTTTTCATCACAATCTTCGCGACACACTCTAAAAATGTGTCGCGATAACTCACTTATTGCGACAACGTTTTGTATGCTGCGAAAAATCTTATCGCGAAATCACGATTAGAATTTTTAGCAACAAATATTTATTATCGCGAAAACTAGACCTTATTTATTGCATCACAAGCATCTTGTTGCAATAAGTTCGTCGCCATAAGTTTCCCACCAAATATATTTTTGCTTCCCTCATATTTTTGGCGACATTCTTTATTTTTGGCACATTCTCACATTTCACGACAACGTTTTATGTCGCCTTCTATTTTTTTCATCACAATCTTCGCGACTCCACTCTAAAAATGTGTCGCGTTAAGTCACTTATTGCGACAACGTTTTGTATGTCGCGAAAAATCTTATCGCGACGCGAAATCACGATTACATTTTTTAGCAACAAATATTTTTTATCGCGAAAACTAGACCCTATTGCATCACAAGCATCTTGTTGCAAGAAATAAATGTTTGTCGCCATAAGTTTCCCACCAAAAATATTTAGGCGACATTCTTTATTATTTGTCGCACATTCTCACATTTCATGACAACGTTTTAGACATCCTTCTATTTTTTGGTACTTATTTTTTTCATCACAATCTTCACGACACACTCTAAAAATGTATCGCGTTAAATCACTTATTGCGACCATGTTTTGTATGTCGCGAAAATTCTTATTGCGAAATCACGATTAGAATTTTTAGCAACAAATATTTATTATCGCGAAAACTGGACCCTATTGCATCACAAGCATCTGGTTGCAAGAAATAAATGTTTGTCGCCATAAGTTTCCCACCAAAAATATTTTGGCGACATTCTTTATTATTTGTCGCACATTCTCACATTTCACGACAACGTTTTATGTCGTCTTCTATTTTTTGGTACTTATTTTTTTCATCACAATCTTCACACCCACTCTAAAAATGTTTCGCGTTAAGTCACTTATTGCGACAACGTTTTGTATGTCGAGAAAATTCTTATCGCGAAATCACGATTAGAATTTTTAGCAACAAATATTTATTACCGCGAAATCTAGACCCTATTGCATCACAAGCATCTTGTTGCAAGAAATAAATGTTTGTCACCATAAGTTTCCCACCAAAAATATTTTGGCTTCCCTCATATTTTTGGCGACATTCTTTATTATTTGTCGTACAGTCTCACATTTCACGACAACGTTTTATGTCGCCTTCTATTTTTTGGTACTTATTTCTTTCATCACAATCTTCACACCCACTCTAAAAATGTTTCGCGTTAAGTCGCTTATTGCGACAACATTTTGTATGTCGCGAAAAATCTTATCGCGAAATCACGATTACATTTTTTAGCAACAAATATTTTTTATCGCAAAAACTAGACCCTATTGCATCACAAGCATCTTGTTGCAAGAAATAAATATTTGTCGCCATAAGTTTCTCACCAAAAATATTTTGGCGACATTCTTTATTATTTGTCGCACATTCTCACATTTCACGACAACGTTTTATGTCGCCTTCTGTTTTTTGGGACTTATTTTTTTCATCACAATCTTCGCGACACACTCTAAAAATGTGTCGCGTTAAATCACTTATTGCGACAACGTTTTGTATGTTGCGAAAAATCTTATCGCGAAATCACGATTAGAATTTTTAGCAACAAATATTTATTACCGCGAAATCTAGACCCTATTGCATCACAAGCATCTTGTTGCAAGAAATAAATGTTTGTC